>VNWY01000289.1:0-56153 GCA_009869845.1 Pseudachorutes palmiensis
AACACGCGGATGGACTGTAATTTAGTGTAATTCAAGTGTCATTCCAACGCAGTAATTTTTTACCCACGCGAGCTCGGCCAGTTTGTAGTAGGGGAAGTTACTGACCATACTGATCTAGTTATTATTATTTATTCATTGACTTGGCTTATCGCCCTATCAAGCAGATTTGTTTTTTAGATTTCAAGCCGTCAATCTCACCGCCCACATTAGGGAAATTTTCTCCATGCTATTATTGTTGATGCTCTTGACGCATAACTAAAAAGGAGAGCAGCAAGATTAACAGAAAAGAAATATTCAAATTTTCATGTCCCCTTATCATTTCCTTAAGGAAATTGATTCAAGGACTTGAGAGAAAATGTGTGCAAGAGATGACATTTTTCAGGATGTGACGTCCTCTTCAGGGGGACTTTCACTTCGGTGAAAGGAAGTGACGGGTTTTCATAATTTTGAAGTGTGCGAATAAAGATTTACAGGTGCCTAGTGGGAATGGATAGAAGAGATTACTTATAGGATTTGGCAGATAATTTCATATCAACTTCTTTCTCCGCTTTCACCATGCAACCAAAACCTGTTAACATGGCAGCATGCATCCTATTCCCAAAATTCTTGACACCCACGCAGTAACAAATCTTATGGATTTATTTCAAGTGGTGATGTAGGCAAAAGGAATGGACTTCACTGCCTATATTCCGAGAACAATATTTTCTGCTCAGAGTATTTCGGTTAAGGTGTAATACACTTAATTCTGCAACCCAGTAATAGATTCCGACACACCTTAAATATACCATTCTACCCAAGAGAAAATACACAAACATGCCTGATTTCAAACGAAAACAACCATTGACGTCAAGAATTGTTTTTTATTTTCCCTCAGATGCTCTCTGCAAACAATGTAATGTTCCTGGCGAAGTATTTGATCTGTTCTTCTGGCTTGGATATTTGAACAGTTGCTTGAATCCATTTATCTACGCGTAAGTCATGATTTCTCAACCCAAAATCAATTTCCTATTGTTGTTTATTGTTTACTTAATTGATGACTTGATGTTCCACTTTTAGATGTACATCAAAGGAGTTTCAGAGAGCGTTCCGTCGGATTCTCTGTCGACGGAAACCACCGCGTCCCCACATTTCCCGGGCCGTGTATCGTACGAATATGCAAAATCGATTTATGGACAGAAGTCATAACTGCAATGGAAACGCTATCCCTCTTCATCCCATCAATCAATGGACCTAAGAAAGGTCCACCTCCACTTGCTGATCCATCACCGTCAAGGAAACCAAAAATCAGCAAAGTGGTTCCTGGTCTTCAGGGAACACTGTTGCTTGGTAGGCAACGAGCTTGAAGAACATTTTTTATTTAATTCTGACGGATGATATTCCGTAGCTGCTTTAGATGCTAGGTGATGCAGGATCGTATTATTTTAGTTACACGTTCAAGTTTTCGTTGTGGAAAATTCCCTGGTGGATTGGATTAATGAGACTAATTCGTAAGTCTTAATTTCCAGCGACGTTCCTTGAATGTCTTTTACCATAAGAAATTATTAAGGACTCGTAAATAAAAAAGGAGGAAGTACGAAGGTGTCCGACGCACCACACGTAATTCCACTTTTCACAAATGGAGGGATTTTGTAAACAGGAAGAGCGATGCCGTCGTCGCCCAAGGAGGACATTTATGTGACCAAGTCAACCCCAAAGCCAGTAATTCTATCATAATGTCATTTCCCAACTCCATTTCAGAACCTTGCCATTAGGGTTGACTGAGTGCACTCAATAGCCTAAGTGGTAAAAGTAAGATAGTAGAAGAAAGACTTTCACCCCGGAGATCAACTTTAAGTGAAAGCAAACAGTTATTTTAACTTGTAAGCTCTATGTGTACTTTCCCTTGGTGTTTTGAAGGTGTTTGTCTCTTGACGTCAATCTTATTGTAAAATATTGCAAGGAATTTATCATCGTAACTGATTAAAGGTTGTAACCTCAGAGCTTCACTGGTTTCTAGAACCATACAAATTAGTGCATATAATCAATGTTTACTCGTTTTCTTCCGTAATAGATTCCTGGTTGAAACTAAATTTAGCCATAACTCCTCTACGGAAATTAACTGCATGTACTTTGCCGCATAGTTTTAATTGATAAGAGCATTCTCATTCCAGAAATAAATCCTAAAGTATATTTATATAGTTACTGTGCAAAGTGGATTCAACTCGTTGAAGTTGGTATTTAGCATGAAGTAAAAGGAGACTGTAAAGTAATTGAAAGAGGTGCTAAATTGTAATTAGAAACCTCCTCTATTTCCCTTTATTTTATTACAACGCCACCTGATTAAAATTAAATTATAACCATTGGTAATTGGAATATGAAGGGCAGGGAAAGGGAGACAGTCATCTCTTAATGAGTCATTCCATGATAATAAATTCTTTGTTTTTAACTTTGGAAAAGAAAACTTTGTGAAACGATTAAAACTACAATTTCCTGGTAAATTAATGTAACTAACTTTGCAATGTCTTATTGTTATTATATTTGTCAATAATGTGGCCCAAAATGATGTGTGGTAAATAAATCATTAGTTTATGTAATAGAGCATATCCAAAGTTGTGAAAAGAACAATGCAGAAAACAATTAATTACACCAGAGTTCACTTCATAAACACACTTCAGCTTCCAAAGTACGACGCACCGCAAGTTCAAGTAGCTTGAATTTAGAAAAGGAAAGTTTTAGGCATAATAGGAATTCCAAATCAAGGAAAAGTTGAGAGTTTTAGGTGAGACAGGTGGAAAACCAGAAGCTGTCAGTAGGTCATGTTCTGGAAGTTAAAATATTGTCAGCGAATTTCCAGAATAAGTTTACTGAACAAATTACCTTGAGACATTTGAAAAATGGACAATTCCCTTTGCGCTGAAAGTAAACTTATGCTGGAAGGAGGGCAGGGTTGAAAGAATAAAAATGGAGAAAGTAAATCTCAAGAGATGTTTGGGTTTTTATTTGCATCTATACGAGAAACGTGTTGATGTAAGGGTGCAACGGATAAGGGTCACAACCGGGTCAGTAGTTCATATTTTTGAATGAATGGATTCACTACTCCTGCCTCAAATCCTCAAAGATTGTTTGTTTTTGCAAAAATCTACGATACACGAGATGAGAGAAAGGGCAGGGAAAGGTCGTGGAAAGCTCCTACCCCTCCTGTTTATTTCCATTTGACGTGCCCTTGCCTTGATTGCCGTATAACTCACAGTTCTCTCAGAAAATCACTGCTTTCCTTACGCTTTCTTCCTGCTCATTAGAATCAATAGACATTCAATCCACAAACCACATTTTCGATGCTTGCTTCTCGCACAGTCGGAAGTAGGCTTGAGTCAGCGCCTAGTAAGATTCATCTAAAATAGAAAGCCGGCTTTTGACTTTGAGACGCTCTTCGACTTCATCGAGACAATGGCGGTGGTTTATACTACCGTGTGGGAGTTGTCACACTTTGCTATTTGTCCTTTTTGTCAAAACTTTTCACAAAAGAAAGGCACCTTCCCATTCATAATTAATCAAAAGACCTCAACGAAGTGTCTGAAAAATACTTATAAAAGTTGAAAGATGGGCGTGAGTTCTTGTTGACACACAAGGATTCTACAGTTGGCCATAAATGTTTAATTACATCTAGCTGTTTTGGAACGTGTCCAGTGATTGATTGCTACACCGCAACTATGTGACATACTTTGTGAACAAAGGTCGGACAAAGCTACACGTATGGGTTATGAAGTACGTGAAAGTGGGAGCATCACTTTCTTCCAACTAATTACTTCCCTTTGTAGTCGACGTGTTTGAAGCTCACTTTTAAAGCCTGACAGGAATCAAGGGCTGCATCTGACAGAAAAGAATATTACGAAAGTGAGAGTCAGGTCAAGTGAATTTTGACATTGACATTTGCCGTAGCTACATCATAGACTTCGAAGATCACTCCGGAGGATGGACAGGTTTCACAGGAGTCTCCGTAATTTTCAAAACAGGGTGTAATAAATAAAACCTCGCTTCAGAGCATGACCTCCATAAACTATTAATCAAACAACACATGCTGTGGGTTTCTCGTAAAAGAGACAGCTTTTGGCTGGGAACGTCAATTTGATAGGAAGTTAGGAAAGCGATCATCATCATTCCAAGTGAAAAAGAAAAACAGATTAGTTTTTCTTTTCTCTTTGTCGAATCAATGACAGGAAACAAACCAAAGGCCGATAGCTGCTAGTAAAAAGTCTCACAGTTACAAAAATCTTTTGATGCGGATACGATTGCAAGTAATTCCTTTCGATGTTGACCCATTCCGCATGGCATCCGACGACTTCGATGTTGACCCATTCCGCATGGCATCCGACGACTTCGATGTTGACCCATTCCGCATGGCATCCGACGACTTTCTCTCTTTGGTTGACTTATATGACCTTTCCTTATACACGTGCCGCATCCGGAGATTGATTGCTCCACGTCAGTGTCACAAAGACTTTCTCCATTCCTCGCAGTCTACCGCCGCTGGAGGTATCTTCCCACTTTGTCCAAGATTTTCTATTTCACAAATTCCTGGTTGTCTTTGGCCTTTGTTGAGTCGCAAAGAATCTCCAAGTCTTATTAAATAACAGACCCAAAACAACAAATAGACTGCGTAGTACAAATAGCGACTGCTGTCTGCCTCGTTCCAGAGTTAAACCTGTTGGAAAAGCTCATTTCTTGTAGGGAATATAACAAAAGCGTACAAACCGCAGCTGAATCTAATTTCTCTGGGCGGAAATCATCCCTACAGGAAATAAGAATGACACCCTCATCAATCACTATCAAAGTTTGCTCACACCTCCTTTCCTTTTCTCTTAAAATAAAATTCGAATCGCGTAGCTTTTGTGTGGTTAGTTAGGAGCGCATTAAGAACGCCCTTTTCAAAGACTTTCTCTTTCTTGAAATGCAATTTGCGAAAAACCCCTACTGGGTGATGTAACTATTTTTTACTTATGAACTTGAACAAACAGAAATAGACTGATTAGTAATTATAGAAGTTTAAATAAAAGGGCAATTAATTCCAGAGCCCAATTAACATTTTCTTCCTTTTGACATCGGCTATTTACATTTCACTTTCACCTTCAACCCATCCTTCCCAGTGAAAGCTCACTTCTGCTGTCGAATCTTGAACAAACTTAGACGCTAGACAAAGTTCAATAATTAAGACGTCCAAAAATATCTCCCAAATTAAAATGTAAAGTTTACTTTTGGCCCAGAGGACACCCGGACCCCGGACATTTTCTTAATTTATACAAAGCAAACAATTCGGCATGCAGAGAAAAAGCAGAGATCCTAATTATAGCACTTGGTGGTTATTAAATTAGGATCTGGAGAAATCGGGTGTGTTGAAATCATCCTTGTTAATTACTTCCAGCCTCATGTCCATTTAGAGAATTCTGACAGGAAAGTCAATACGAAACCAACTTTCTTTTCATTCATTTGCACCGGGACGCCGAAGTAATACTTATCGACACATTCCAAACTTTTCCTTTTACAAAGTAAGCCATTGAATTCCTTCGCTGTCATGAACTGATTTGAAACGTACGTTACTGCACGCCTCGCAACCTAACCACTTTACTTTCAACACCAGAAGCTTTTAACTGAGAAAATGAAGAACCTCAGAATCCGACTGGTTCACATTAAAGACCAAGTGTCATTATCACTGCTTGACTTCATCACTCCCATTTATCAAAGTCAACTTTTCCATCATGAAATTTCGTTTTTATTCTTCGACCGAGCCTCGCGGTTTGCATTTTATGATTCTAAGGCTTTAACAATCTTTCAAGATGTTAGTCCCCAACTGAAGTCATTTGAATGGGCTACCAACTTGTTATTAAACATTGGAAAAAGAATGCAACACCAAGTTAATTTTAAGACGTCACGACCACAGTCTAACGCTCAGTTTTACACAACCTAGCGTTATCAATCAAATTCAAAATGGCAAAGAAGCCAAACTACAACTCTCTAATCCGAAGGCAATTTCCTTTACTATGGGAATCCACATTGAAGAAACCAATCTGTGGGCTGCTGTGCGTCTTAAATAAAATACCAGAAGTCCATCTGTGACCCGATTTCCCGTTAAGGAACTGAATTTCAAAGCTCCAGACAGCGCTCAATTCCCTCCCGTGACCTGCTCCCAGTCCGAAAGCCATTTCTTCACAAAAAGTTGACCAAATCCTTTCGGGATTTGTAATGGAAAAATGGATTCCTAGGGAGTCGGTTTCCTCTCCTTAGTCCCTTCATTTCAAAACAAAATTTGTTTCAGGTCGCCGGAAAGAAGGAAAACTGAATTAATCAAAGGCGCTTTCCGACGTCATCCCGTGTATATTTACGAGTAACAAAACAGTTCGATTTTACTCTTGACCAACCAAACCTTTTCCAGTTGCCATCAGTCACTTCCCCACATGGGAGATGCTATCATCAGTTATACATAAAAGTTAAAACGTACAATCAAAACTTCTACTCAAACTCTAGAGGGGAAAGTTTTGACGATGTTGGGATCAAGGGAACTGTTCGGTCAAAAACATTCAAAGCCAACGCAACAGCCATGGGATAGCCCTGAGGTCAATCCAAATCAAAATTCCTAATTCCTTGTAATAACCTACTAAATGGTAACTTTCAGTTTCACTGTACTGCAGTGAAGTTTAATGAAAAATTCCGACTCTTTATTTCTAATTCATTGTAATTTAGGCTTCCGTCAAGTGAAAACGTCAATGAAAACGGGTGTCATCAAAATAAATTCTATCAGGAGAGTTTGCAAAGCAGAGGCTAAAAGTAGCTGCAATCAAATTCAAATCTCCAAGGAGAGTCTTATTCATGTTCCGGGATTGCATTTATTTTTCTTGTTTCAGGAATAAATTATAAACTGATTACAAACGAAAAGTGGAAACAACTTGTTGAGAAATGGCAAGTCATTAACTTATTACCAAAATAGATCAGCGTCATCATCGTCCCCAAACGAATCAGAGTACAGTTACAAAACAACACGTTCCCACGAACCCCTCCCTGTCCCCGTATTCTCTTCAATGTGGAAAGCGTCAGTCACTGGAGTGTCCAGAGTGAAGGACGTGGACCTTCTTTCACTTTCACTGGCACTCCAGCCCACCTGAATATCGTAAAACACCCTACTGGCTCAACCGTGGCGGTCCGAACCCGTCATCCTCGCCCACTTTCACCATGGAAAACCTTCAGAAATTAGTCAATAAATAAAAGGTTAGGAATGGCAGGAAAGTCGGGAATCTTTATGAGGTTACAGAGTGACAACAGCGTCAGGCAGTTCATAATTATTTTTCATTTAGTCCATGCTTCCTGTTTATCCTGCTGCGATGCCATAAAGAAGACGCTAAGCATCCTGTTAACCAACTACAACGCAACTTTCTCTTCACATCAAAGACCTTGGGATGAAATGAAAGCAAGCTTTCACTTTTCGTTAATCTTCTCCAAGGAGGAGGATCTAGGGCATTGTGCGCTGTAAAACATTCCCGGAAGGTTACCAGTAAGGAGATATTATTAATTAAATAGGACACTTTGACTCAAAACTATCTCAAACGAAAGTACTGTGGCAATTGAGTTGAATTACGGCTCACTAAAGATAAGCCTTGACCTGAATATCACATTAATATGTTGTGGAAATAAAACCCGAGATTAAGATCTGACGGGAGATAAAGTTAAAAGCATTATTATTATAATGGGTGTTATTATACCTCCACTGAGGGAATCTCTTCTGGGGTAAGATTAATAATTTGATTAGAATTTTCAACGAGGTCGATAATCGACACGCGACCACGCTGCTTGACAAACTTTGCGAATGCTGCTAGCTCATCTTCAGAAATGTAAATGAATTTCCCACGATCGTCCATCACACCTTGGAAATAAATAGAGAAATTCAGCTCCTGAATAGAACTTTTAGTTACATTATCAATTATTATAAACTTACCTGTCAGTCGACCACTTTCGACCAAGCTTGTAAGGCGATTAATTGCATCAGGAACTTTCAGGTTGAAATGTACTGCCAACTCTTCGAAAAGGATCACTTTCTTGGCCTACCAAACAGTTAATATTTAAACCGATTGCTTATAAATAAAATATCCAGTTTCTAACCTTGATATGATTCACAAACTCTTCTAGTAAGTTTTTTTCTTCCGCTTCATCGTTTGCATCACAGCCTTCTTCTTCGACAACAAAAGATTCCTTCATTTTCAGATATGCTTCCAATTCACGTTGAGCCTCCTCTTCATGGCGTTGCTTCTCCTCTTCCGCTTTTCGTTTTTCTTCCTCCACAGATTCCAGCTCCTTTCTATGCAGATTGGACAAAAATTAAGAAAACAAGCATGTTTTAAATCCAGAATTTTATTTTACTTTCGGGTTTCTTCTTCATCCTTTGCATCCCGTTTCTTCTTTTCCTCTCGCTGTCTTTCTTCCAGCTTGAAAAAGAAGGAACAGCCATTAATTAAATTAAAATAGCACAATATTGTACATAATCCTGTCCATATTCTCTGTCAGTAGTAATTGTTAATTGTAGTATAAGTCATTGTAACACCTCACCTCTCGCTGTGCCCGTTTTTCGATTTTTGCTTCTAGTTTAGCACGCTTCTTCGCACCCAATTTCGGATCATTTAGCAAGGTCGCTTCCTCCGCAGTTGCTTCACCTTGTGGGACTTCATTCTGCTCCTGAACTTCACCCTCCGAGTCAGAACCCTCTGCAATAAAAGAAAGTTGACCAAGTTTCTCAAAGTCAATACTAACACGTAAATATGTCCTTATAACTGAAAACCTACCAACACGTCTTGCTCCAGCCCTCCTATTCCTGACCGCTGCCACTCTCCTGTTTCGGAGTGCTCCCGGTCGAGCATTATCAGCTTCCTGTTGCTGAACAGCTTCAGTTTGCTTCGTAAAGTTCCCCAGGAATTTGATTATGCATAAGCCGATTGCAACAGTCCCAGCCATGATGAAGTATAGTAACCATTCCTCCATTGTTATAGCTGGTACAGTAGGTCAGGCTCTTGGAAATCAATTACCTCCAACCTGTTGGTTTCGGTGTATAAGTCAGTCATCATCATCAAAAATTAGTACATTGCCTGCATTTCCACAAATACAGAACAAAGTGGTCTTACCTTCTTCCAAAGCCAAAGCTTTGTTGAATACGCTTCACTAATTAAAAATCTCTTCAATTTAAGCGAATTAAATCGTTGAAAATAGTCTAGAAAAGACCGACAATTTTAGCGAATGGACCCTGTTTGGGAAACCCTAATCCTCGGAATTTTGATTTTGGATTTATTTAAAATGTCCAAAAGAGCGGCATAAAGCGGCAGCGGCAGCTACAGCACCAGTGAGGTCTAAAGACACAAAGCGAAGTCTATTCTATTATTTTACAATTTACTTTTTAGTCCTTAATTGTCCATTCATTCCTCTGCCATCTTGATGCTAAATAGAACCGGAGAGCGACCACTTATGGGCAGTCAAAGTGCTTCCGGAGCTGGATCCCACGATTGTCATTAGTCTCCAGTGTGTAATCTGAAAGGTAGTTTCGTATTAATAAACGTATTCGTATAATTTATAACTGGTAAATTCTGAATTTCCGGTCGTATCTGGATGATAGATTTGTTCAATTAGAGCCTTCTGAATTACAGTGATGCTAAAGTCAGTCACATTAGGTGTTCAATCCCCTTTAAAAATCAATTGAATATGATAGGAAATTGAGTATGAATATTCTGAGGTAGAGAAACCACCTCAATATTCTCATCTCTCTGTCGCTCTTATTTTGAATTTTTTCCAAATACATGTCGGGAGTGCCGAGATTTCGGAGAATTTGTTTTGCCGCTCACTGCGGGAATTTCGGATGCCTCCACCCGAAATTCGGAGTATTAGGGTTCCCACTACTGACGTGAATTTGAAAAGTGAAAGTGAGTTTTGATTTTGGCAGTTTTCTTTTGTGTTGTAAAATGGCGGTTTTTGTGTGTTATTTTGAAAATGTTGAGCTCCGCCTGATGGGCGTGTTTTGGTTGGTTTGAATTTGTTCCACGTACACACGTGTGATTGAACGCCGCCTTAATTCCACCTCCAGATTGACACCACTCACAGTCAGTCTTCCGTGTTTCCATTTTGAGGTCAAACAGCAGGACAGCTACTGCCCGGTATCCTCTTGGTCAAAGGTCACAGGCCCACTGAGCACCTCACAGTCATGGACTCTGGCCAGCTCATCCTCGTTTTCACCTGCCTCTTTGCCTTGTCATCAATATCATCTGTTCACTCCCTGTACTTTCATATTGCAGAAACGGAACGGAAATGCTTCATGGAAGAAATTCCGGACGATACTACAGTTATTGGTGAGCTAATTTTACCTTATGAATGACCAATGGATGCATTTAAACAAGGATATTTAATAGGTTAATAACCAACCGGCTTTCGGACTTGAAAGCGAATGGTTCTAATGCTATGTTGTACATTTTTTGATCCCAAGGAACGTACAAGGTGGAACTCTTTGACCCTCGAACTGGTGGATTCATGCCATCGAGCCCAGGGATAGGGATGCATGTTGACATTCGTGATCCTGAGGACAAGACTGTTTTGTCAAAAGTCTATAGCTCAGAAGGACGTTTTACTTTTACTTCACATACGCCTGGAGAACATATTATTTGTCTCTATTCCAATTCTACTAAATGGTTTGCGGGTTCACAATTGGTAAGAATGGTTATGATAAATTCAGATTAGAGAAAGTCACTAATGGGGAATAAACTTTGTTTTCTCATTTAGCGTGTCCATCTTGACATTCAAGTTGGTGAGCATGCTGTAGACTACGCTAATGTGGCCCAGAAGGAGAAACTCACAGAGCTACAACTCCGGGTTCGCCAACTGTTGGACCAAGTGGATCAAATTACTAAGGAACAGAATTACCAACGAGTAGGGATTAATTTAATAACTTTAAGCTTACAGTTTGATGCTAATTGTAACTAAATTTCAGTACCGGGAGGAACGGTTCCGACAGACAAGCGAAAGCACAAACCAACGAGTATTGTGGTGGTCCCTTGCCCAGACGGCAGTGCTGCTTATCATGGGCTACTGGCAAATGCGTCATCTCAAATCCTTCTTTGAAGCCAAGAAGTTAGTGTAAAAGTCCATTTTTAAATTCTACGTGCCCACGGTAAGGTATCAAAACACACATTACAATCGGAATGAAATGGAAAATTTTGTACGAAATTCAAACACTTTTAATTTTGTGAGACACCCCCATCTTTCAATTGCTTAAAATTAGCGACATGATTTCCTCTAGAGAAGAAAAGTGGTTTGTTTTCCGTAATTTTTCCACTTATTTAAATTCAAACCTTGATTCAAACTTAAAGTTGTTTTTCTTCACAAGTCAAAATTTCCAAAAGTAATAAAATATTGATGTCATATTTATTGTAACTCCTAAAGTCCTTGCTGAGATCCGTTGGCTCTTTGTTTATTATTTTTAGAGCAAGAGGGTGAGCTACCCATGATTTATTTACTTAAGACTTCCTACTTTTGAAATGGCACTGAAAGGATAGGGGTTTTGAACTCTGAAGTTTATGTGATTTTGACAAACCAATGAAGTCATGCTTGATGAACTCGGGATAATACCAAAAGACCTTAAAATGGAGAGGCTGGGTGCATATGTTTTGTTTTGGAAGAAGGATATGCGTCAAAATGAATGAAATGATGCATCGTGTTTAATTGGCAGTAAAAATACAGTTGAAAGTTTTGCAAAAGGAAGCAGAGTAACTTTTAATTTTGATAAGAAAGTTGGTTAGATCTAGACGAAGGTTCAAGGGGAATGAGAGGTCAGTTCGTTCTGGCTTCCAGTCCTAGTCAACAACAACACACAGAAAATTCTGGAATTCTTGTACTCAAAGATCGAATCGAACCGGTAGCGATCCAAGATAATCAACGACGACGCAGGCCTCGCGGGTTCGGAATAATGGCAAAAGTTGGCTTGCTAGGGATTCTTTTCACCATTTCAATCATAATTGTCCTCTGCATACTGGGCGAATCTGTTACAAATGGACAAAAGTCAAAGTCAAAGGTCTTAGCAAAAAGGAGAAAAGTAATTTCAGCAATTACTACAACAACCACAGAGCAGAGCACATCTACAATACCGCTACCGGAAGAAGTTGACCCTACATTTCCGCAACCACAGTTTCAAATACCGTCGCTGGAAGCCAACGTCTTTGTCCATGCAGTAAACTATTCAACGGGAAGTCATAATCAAGCTGTCCGTCGAACTGACCAAAGCATTCAAAATCCACATCCGACAAACTATCCAAGTACTGTTGGAACAGGTACAGTGCAGAGCGGTGTGACTGAAAGGAGGAGAGCGGAAGCATGCGCTCCAGTTTGCGACCGAGAGAGCTGCCCCGTTCTATTCTGTTCCATGGGACTTGTAAGCAAATTAATTAGTTTCAAACTGCTGCATTTTTTGAATACTTGGGATTTGGATTAGGTTTTGGACCGATGTTCGTGCTGCCACGTTTGCGCTGTAGGAGAAGGAAGTCGCTGCTACAACGCAACATATCCTCGCTCTTCGCTAAGTCAGGATGATGGAATTTGCGGTCATGGAATGCTTTGTGTCCAACGCAGTGACTTGAAGCCGGATGTGAGTCATTTGTGAAATCGCTAATCAAAACGTTTTTTTATTGCGACTTGGAATTACAGGAGCCAGCGGAAGCATTGTGCGAATGCCGGACGACGTCAAAAGTTTGTGGCAGCGATAATGTCACTTATTCATCCGAATGTAAACTACGGGAAGCAGCAAATTACAAGCCCAGTTTAACGATAGCAGTTTGGAGCGCATGCGTTTCAGGTACATTAGTTTCATTTCCATCGACAGTTCGTGCAAAGTGCATAGCATTTTCCCATCTGTTTTTCATTTAGCCCCGTGGGTCACAACCCCGATGGAAAATGTCACTGGAGCAATTGGGAAAGATGTGTCAATGAGTTGCGAATTTCGTTCGTTTCCAGCATCCGTCATCCATTGGGAATTTTCTTCTGAAGGTTCGAGTGAGCGAAGGATTTTGCCAGGTACGTACAAGACAGGGTTGAACATCCGCTACGCGTAGTGACGCCATTATTGGTGTGATTCTTTTATTATTATTAATGTGCGTGTCTTTTAATTTCAAGAAGCAAGTGATGCTTCAATGATCTCTGCAACTTAATCGAAGAGCTTGGGTGAAAGTGTGTAGATCAGAACGAAATTGAAGTTGCGTCTTTTGTTAAAAATCCAATTAGCACGTTGTTCATGCGTCACGGTGCGAAATCTCTTTGTCATTTTCTTAGTGCACGAGCACTTGTCTCCATCTTCTAGCGCGTGGACAGTGGAGATTAGCTGTCCTTCGGATTTGCCTTAATTACCATTCTGGCCTTCCATTTCCAGTGCTAACATCCTAAGCTCCAAATATGCCGAGCGATTAAAATTAATTTGCTTTTAGAATTACCTGGTTTTGAAGATTCCATTTCTGGTTTCAAATCCTAATTTCATATTAGGAACATTATCATTATTCACGGGATGAAGGCACCTCACAATTAATGATGCTCGAACATCTCGAATTCTAAATGCACTTGTTATACTAAGAAGTGGCTATTATGACCTGTAATCTGCGACGTTTTCAATGACGCTTTCTGTTTCGGTCAAAATTAACGACTTTATTTTCCTGTATTTGTAATCAGACATTAATGACACTCTATAAATACAGTGAATTGCCATTTCGGAAGTTACGCACGGTGTTTTAATGGCTCTGTTTTATCCTCATCATGAACCTTGAGCGGCTTGTTCTGTCACTAATTTTTACACCAAGCATAATGCTATGCTATCGGATTTTACGCCACTAGTTTAAAATTAATTAAAGTTAATTAAAAAAAAATTTGATTTAATATTATTATACCATGATTAGCATTTTTGAAGCATTTATTTTTTTTACAGGGGACGATACTGAAATAATTCAAACAAATCGAGGTGGCCCTGAAGAAATGATGACGACAAGCTGGATTCAAATCGTTTCTGTAATGCCAAAACGACAAGGCACTTACTACTGTATTGCTAAAAATTCTGAAGGAATGAGCCAGAGCTTCGCAACAGTGTCTGTCTACAACAATGGAAGTTACAACAATATCAATCAGTCATAGAGCCTTCCTGATATAATTTATAAATAGTAAAAACTAACGCTGCTTCTCAGTCATTCAAAATGTATCAAGGGCGTGCGACGTTTAACTTAAAAACGCTTTAATATAATGTAACAAAAGAATGTTTTTGACAATTTAGAGATTGATAGGCTGTGCTTTGTTCACGAACTCTGTATTGACATGTTAATTTGTTGAGTCACGGCGACTCGAAAAATCCATAACCTTCCGCACGCATTTCGATGTTAAGACGTTTCTTGCGACAACGTGCTTTCTGCCTCTTACTCTCCTCTTATGATGTTAATCATGATGCTAATTAAGCTTTTCTCTATTATTATTTATACTGTGCTCATAAAATGAATTTAATAAAATTCTTGACAGTCCTAATGAAAATCAACGTGTAAACTTTTTGCGTAAGGTTGAGAGCTTTATTTTTTAACAATGAAACTAAATCTTTCTTTCCTTGGTCACCTACTTTGTTGTGTGTCCTTGAGCTACTGCATTTTGAGGTAATAAAATTGAAATATGAATAACCCCACCAATTAAATAGAATCTTTCGATGTCGCTTAAAAATATCTAAAAATTTTGGAATCATGTATGACTATATGCATCAGTTTAATCCATGTGGGTGTACAAGGATGCATTCAATGGAGAAACGGTAACATGGGTACACAGCTTGACAACAAATTCAAGGTTATTGATCTCGTTTTTGAAGGACAAAAGGAATGTTGTGGGTATTCCAGGTCAGAGTCCAAAAGTGGCGTCACATGAACTTTTTTGGTTTAGGAAACTTTTCGAATGCCTGGTTGTCAAAATATTCCAAAAGTAAAGTCCAGTTATAAGCTTGAAAAGGACATTCCCAGCTTCTTATCTTAAGTCTAAAATTCATCGATTGTTTTATTTATGGCAAGACTATGCCGTAGCTGATTCTCTAGTGTTAATACGAAAAGATGCACAAACTTAAATTAAGTGTTCAGGGCATGTATCTGCTCTTTTAAAGAGCCATTTGACTATCTCTCAATTCATAATGATTCAGGTCGGGTCATTGGTCAGGATTTAATCTCCCACGTTCCGGATGAACTGGACAGAAAATCTGCAAATGCTTTTTCCAGTTTTCACAAGATGAGCTCTAATCAACATGTATTTACTACAAACATAGGGAGGCTGGACTTTATATGATTGACACGTCCCTATGTGCACTCTGCGTGGTCAAGCCTGATGCTTTTCAAAAATAGCCAGCCTTCCAAAGGGAGACTTCAGCGTCATGATTGACGTAGCTTGATCCAGTGGTCATTTGGCCAGTGTTCTTATTCTGACTCAGACAGTCACTTAGCTGTGTCACTTCACTGAGCCATTACAAAGCGATAGACAAGGCGATAGTACTTTTAGAATCTTGAATCCTCAATTTACCATGTATACCTTCATATCCGGAATCGGAGTGAAAGTCCGCAATTTTAGAACTTTTAGATTACCTATTTTCCTCAACACTGGGAGCGTAAGTAACTGCCCTCAGAACCATTTCCCCAAGTTTTGCTCTCACTGTTCGCATAATGTTTTATTAGCAAAGCACAAGATGCATTTCTTCTTCAGCTGCTCGATACGACTACGTTCCAGGGAAGGAAGGAAGTGTCATGCAGGTAAAACCTCAGCTGAACTCTCGGAGTCAGATTCCCAATGCGCGTCGGATTGTTGTAAAAGTGGGCAGTGCAGTCCTCACCCGAGAAGACAATTGCGGTCTTGCACTTGGTCGTGTGGCATCATTAGTTGAACAGGTAATTTTTCATGTTCCCGTCAGGCATTTGGATTCAAAGTCCATTACGTATTTGATGACACGCAGATTGCGACACTTCAAAATACCGGCCGAGAACTGATTATGGTCACCAGCGGGGCTGTGGCATTTGGAAAACAAAAAATGGCCCAGGAGCTCCTCATGTCAATGTCAATGAGACAGACTCTACATTCGAGTAATGATCGTGAAGTCAGCGTGAGTTTTTAGAATACGAAAAGAATGAAGGCATGAATCAATGAAACAATGGTTGATCTAATAGGGAAGAAAAAAGAATCTGTTGGAACCAAGGGCTGCTGCTGCTGTTGGACAGTCTGGCCTGATGTCTCTTTACGAAGCCATGTTTGCTCAATATGGAGTCAGAATCGCGCAGGTGCGTCAAAGAAAGTCACCTTCATTGCATGCTAAAATTCTTGCTCAAACTTGCTCAAACCAAATATGTGTAGCTGATGTTGGATATAATTGCGTTTATTGTATCTTAATTCTCAAGTTCAACACCAAGGTTCAGAGATAACATTTCTTGTTCTTGTTCCTCTGAATTTTGTAAATTATAAACTACACACGTAATTTACTTTGACATTTCAGCAGGGAAACTTTCAATGTTATATAATGCGAAATGTGACGCCCATTGCTTGTTGTCAAATGCTTGCACGCGAATAATAATAATGCCAGTAGGATAACAAATATTTTGTCTTGTTAGGTCTTGGTTACGAAATCTGACTTCACTGATGAATACACAAGGAAGCATCTCTTCCAAACTATGACGGAGCTACTGGCATTGAATATCGTCCCAATCGTCAATACAAATGACGCCGTTGCTGCTCCGCCACAAGTCTACGATGCATTGGAAGGGGTAGGCTCTATAAACTGCTGCAAATTATATACAACCCTCAAATATTTGCTTTTCGTAGGACATCACTGTGAATGACAACGACAGTTTGGCAGCTCTACTTTCTGCCGAAGTTAAAGCTGACCTGTTGGTCTTGATGTCAGATGTGGATGGGGTCATGACCGCCCCACCCGGTTTTGATGGCTCACGACTGCTTCATTCGTATTGTCCTAACGCAAATAATGGCGGTGTTCGCTTCGGTGCCATGTCTCGCGTCGGCTCAGGAGGAATGCAATCAAAAGTAATCCAACAAAAATATTATTTTTTTTATTTTACATTCATTCCATATTTCCTTCATATCTGATTCATTGCTAAATGCGCAACTTTCCGCATATAGTACCAATGAAATGAACAGATACACTTTGACGCACTTTGATCTTCGCCAAATGAAATTAAGAATTAAGCCTATTTTTGGAATGAAGTTCCCATATGTCCAGGTCTCAGCATCAACATGGGCATTGAAGCAAGGCATCGCTGTTGTCATTTGTAATGGTGGACGGGAAGGTGCGCTAACTTCGGTCATGGCTGGTCGTCGAGTCGGGACACTTTTCACAAATTATGCCAATGGAGTCAAGCAACCGGAACTTTTAGCAGAATTAGGTCTATCCCTGGACTGCGTTTTTGAATTCGTGTCAATAGCTTTATTTTTAAAACAGCCAAAGAAGGTGGTCGCCATTTGCTCAACCTAAGCGGGACGCAGAGATCAGAAATTATTTATCAGATTTCGGAGCTATTGTCAGCTCGGAAGGGCGACATTCTCATGGCTAACCAAATTGATGTAGAACACGCAGAAAAGGAAAAACTCGAGTCTGCCATTCTTGACAGGCTAAAATTGGATGGAGCAAAAATAGATAGCTTGGCAATTGGTAAGTTAATTTTCACTAGGAATGAATCCGTTGTTGCATGAAATGTAATTTGGGTTTTAGGACTGCAGCAAATGGCGTCACAATCTTCTGTCTTAGTTGGAAGAACCGTAAGGCGAACCCTATTGGCGGATGGCTTAGAACTGCAACAAATTACTGTCCCGATTGGTCTACTTATGGTCATTTTCGAAGCAAGGCCGGATTGCCTTCCTCAAGTTAATATTCAAATTAATTATCGTCGGATAATAATTTGGGGAGCACGTGCTAAGTCTCCTCTTTTCAGATTGCAGCTTTGGCAATTGCATCTGCAAATGGCCTTGTGCTCAAGGGGGGATCTGAAGCAGTAAATACAAACAATGCTCTCATGTCGCTTGTGTCAGAGGCTCTCTTGAGTCATGGAGCTCAAAATGCAGTTCAAATGGTAAGTGGTAAATGCTAAGAATAATTTTAAATCAATTTAAATACTCTGACAGGTGACATCGAGGGAAGATGTGAGTGACATTCTCGCCCTTGGGATTGTCGATTTGATCATTCCACGTGGTTCTTCGTCATTGGTTCGCACAGTGACAGGTCAAGCTCAAGGCGTTCCTGTTTTGGGACACGCTGAAGGGATCTGTCATGTCTACATAGATTCGGACGCTGACTTGGAGAAAGCATTACACATTGGTAATAAACAGCCAGACATTTATTTGCTTTCCAATGGGGCATGGAATTTTTCCAAATCGTAAAAAATGCTTTCAAAAATTCCAATGCCGCGTTCCAATTATGAATACAATGGGTAATATAAATTGCTTCCATTTCCTTATGTTCCCATTCTTGTCATTCAATTGTCGTGTAAGCCAATGAGCTGATTTACGTTTCTATTTAGCCACGCGTCTCCTATTAATAAGCATTGTTATAAGATTCATGGTCCCAAGACACGTGCGTTTCGATGATCTCACAATTTCTTTTAAATAGCTGATTAAGTAATTATAATATTATCAAGAAGCTACATCTAGCATGGAAACGTGTCATGATTTATCATCGCTTCTTTTTGGCGTTTGACTTCTATTGCTTTAATTGTAGTATCCTGTTAGCTGCTTGACCTTGTAGTGGTTCATATTTCAATAGATCAAGTGTGCTAATTGCAAAAAGCGTGTGAGATTTTAATTCTATTGTTACAATATTACAGTGAAGGATGCCAAATGCGGATACCCTGCAGCATGTAATGCAGTCGAAACTATTTTAATTCATCGCCAATTGCTAACAAAAGGAAACTTCTTTGGAAAATTGTGTGACACGCTCAAAGCCAGTAATGTATGTTGCGTTCAAATCTTTTTATCTGAAACAAAAAACGTTGGTAATGAATTATGCAATTCGGGACTTGATGACGCAGGTGGAGATTTATGCCGGTCCGAACTTATCAAACGAATTGACATTCGGTCCACCACCTGCCAAGTCATTACGTCTAGAGTATGGTCGACTCGCCGTAACCGTTGAAATTGTTTCCGACGTTCTCGGCGCCATTGAGCACATCAATACCTATGGATCATCTCACACGGACATTATTGTCTCCGAAAATGGCAAGTCAATCAGAAACATTGTACCACACACGCTTTAACCTTTTCTTAATTCCGAATGCAGAAAAGGCTGCAAGAGAATTTCTGAAGCGCGTGGATTCCGCATGTGTATTCCACAATGCGTCCACTCGCTTTGCCGATGGTTACAGATTTGGCCTTGGAGCGGAAGTTGGGATCAGCACTGGAAGAATTCACGCACGTGGACCAGTTGGTGTGGAAGGATTGCTGACAACAAAATGGATCCTGCACGGATCTGGTGACGCCGCTTCAGATTTCGGCGGCAACAAACGGAGGTTTGAGCACATTGATTTGCCACTAACTGCAACTGGAAACGAAAATGAACTTGAGCGATCCTCTGCATTTGAATTCACAAGGATCGACCATTTCATTGAAAAGGAAAATTAAATGAATTCCAAAATAAATTATTGTTATGCTTCATCCTTATCCCATTTTGTTATTCAATGTTGATTAAAGGCTACTTGTCACTCGTAATTTCCTTAGAAGATGAGCCCAGTCTGTAAACTTGTTTTCAGAGCATATTCTATTGAATTTATTGTGCCATGATTAATTGGAAACTTGACCTAATGGTTGACATGAAGTGTTTTTAGAAACCCAGACGATGAGGCCATCGTCCTACTCTCTGTGGATGCATAAAGTACCGAAGGTCATCCACTTGTAGCAGTTGTTCGTCAAGAGATGAGTGAACTGTTGCATAATTTCCAAATAATTATTATTGAGATGCCGGAAGCGATCTTCAAAAGCAATAATTACTAATTACCAGAAGGAAGTCGTATAGTCATGGCTATATTTCGTAGTGCTCAAAGTGTTAACTCCTAATGACGCATAGCCCTATGATAAAGCTGCTCAAGTGACCTTATAAATGTGATCGTTTTTACGCATTAGAAAAAACGCTAAGTCACATGGGAAAGGGACCACGCGATTGATCCATGCTAATCAAAAATTACCTTGATCATCACACTTGTAAAGGTCAGGACCATGAAACACATTAATTCTCAACTGTAATAAAGTTGGTATTTTTCATTAGAATTGTAATCTTCCATTTAATTGTCAAATAAACTTTGTTTTCATTGGGAAATGTCGCTTTTTACAACCAGACTGCGCAGGCGCAGGAGTCAGCTCTGCCGAAAGCGGAAAATGCAGTTTTCATGGTACATACAGCCGTCTTAAATGCTTACACGCTATTATTCTATGTTATTTTTTCCATTTGACCTTTCATCGAAAGTTCTCAGGGTCAGTGTTAAAGGGATGTAATTGAGAATCTCCAAAATTAGTTTCTTCTTGAAGATGTTACCAACCGACTCGGCAAACTTTACCAGGTTGTTTTGACCTTGAATAAAATTGGACCATATTTCTTTTGTAGACGTTATTGACCTTCATCTATGGTTCCCGTTTCGACGGATTCAACAAAACACACAACTCCCATGACCGTATTATTACTCCGTTTGAACCACAAGTCTGAAGAAGTGTGCCTGTTCCCAATGTCATAAGAACAGTACAGAATACCCCCAAAAGAACAATATTTTTTTAAATTCATAGCAAAGGAGCATCTCTTATAAAATGAATTAGGAGACACCTTGATTGGCAAACAATGGCCACGGATGAACAGCTAACAACTGCGCTGGATACATCATGGAAGAAAGGAGCGTATCTTTTCATGTCTTAAGAGGAGAAATGGAGAAGGCACTTTATCATTATGCTACGCATCGATACCATCCGAATATGTGAAGAGCATTTTTATTTAGTTTTTGTGAATCATATCCTATTGAATTACTCTGGAGGTTTTGATTGACAGGCTTTGGTTTCAATTCCTTCCAGCGAGAGTCCTCGTTCCGATGATTAATTGATCAACTGAAGATCTTTTTTATGCTTTAATGCAAATGCTACGAAACGCACCCTTTTTTTTATAATTGAATACCATAAAGTCATAGGCAGTGGTTATAATTAGCATAGTATAATTGAATACATGATTAGCTTTAGCCTTGGAAATAGTTTCTGGATATGTGGAAGTATTTGAACTGCTTTCTGAAGTATTTTCAGAAATAGGAAGCCATCCGACAGCATAATAATTAACAAAGTTTTACTTGTGCTTTACATTGGCGTCCTTTTCCTCTGTTATTGGTTAAGTGCCGTGCCTTTTAAATTGAACCTTGGAAGGTTACGTCGTGGTCTCATTCCGCTATGTGCTCAAAGCATTCAAAATGCTAGTTTCGGTTTAACAAAGAAAAAAGTTAGACTAAAGCTGCAACTAGCTAGAGCTCAATTGTTTCCAATGGAATTGGAGATTTGAGAAACAGGGCTGACTGTTTTCGTCAGTACTCTAGTTAGCATTGGTAAACCTTGGATAAACACAGGATTTGCATTTGGATCATAATTACTACCAATTGGTTTTCACTAACTTTAAATAAATTATGCTCAAAAATTAGTTTAAAGTTGCAAAGTAAGGGTCAGTAAAGGCTCAGAGAGGAAGTCCAAAAGAAACACAAAATACCGGCGTAAACATTTCACCTCATAAAGAGCTCCGTCCAACTGAAATCGAAAATATCTTGGCAAAACTAATCGAGTATCTTTATATCCAGATTGATCCGGGTCCAGAAGATTGTTTTTGTTTGATTAATCTATAATGCATCGTCACTGTCGTGTGCAATTTTGCATGCGTTGATGACATGAATGATAAGGAAATGATTTCTTACAAAGTTTGCAGATTTCATTAGGACAAATAAACGCTTGCATTTGTTGAAGGGGCAAAGGCTTTTGTTTTAAATCGAACTAGCATACAAGCTAATAAATAGCAACATTGCCTCTTCCATATTAATGACTTTTGGTTAGTTTGGCCATGTTTGATTGTGGTTTGACTGTGGAATGACTTTAGATAGTCTTGGACCTAAGCAAGGGATTTAGGATGCGTCCACGACATGAAGATGATGTGAGTGCAAGTGTACTTTTAGAAATCCCCACTTCCCAACTGCTCATGCCTCCATTACTGTCGCCTCCTTGGCTCTTCCTACAGGTATTCCTAATTGGAATCGCTCTCAGCTAGCTCATTCTGGTAATCTCGTGAGGCAGCAGAGAGTCATCAAATATCCAAACTTCAACTAGGGATTAAAAGTAACAAGTCAAAATTTAAGTTAAGTGCTCCTTTGCTCCTGAGCTCTGTACAACTCCTTGCTGTAGCGTCATCGAAAAGCTTTTATTGGACATCGAATCCAGAATTCATCCCGTTGTGGATGCCACTGGAATGTAATTATAGTAAATCCATTTGTGTCTTGGACCATCTTAGACCCGGAGGAAAGGAAAAGTACAGAGGGCACTTGGCTCCTGGAAATTGTCATTTCCCGTTGTTGACATCGAGTAAAACAATACTACAAACACGTTCTACCTGGACAAGTGTCTATCACATTCGAAAGGATTGCTATAGGCGACATTAATTTCTACAAGGGAACTCTCTCTCTAATGCATTGTTGAGGATTTGGACCGAGTGAAAGATGTGTGACGCAAATTCGGCAAGAACAAAAGACAATACAGTTTTAAGGAAGTTATCGAAGGACGCTGATCGCTGATTTTATTACACTTCTACCCATTGTTATTTTGAGCTACTTTCCTCAAACAACATTCCAAGGATAGGATTCTATTGTCTCCAGAGCTTTAAAATCTGCTTCAAATACAGCGTCCTTATAGAATTTTTTTCCCAGTGCCTTTTCATCAGCGATTTCTTGCTCAACATTTCATCTCATTTAACTCACATCAGCTACGCTACTCGACTACACAAAATACCACGGAATAACAATGGTTTCAGAATGTCTACGAGGCCAGTAAGTTATCTGTACATTTTTGATACATTGCCAATTAGTACATATGATGAATATCCGAAACATTTACGATCGCGCAATGAAATTTAAAAGGAATTATGTATGGCACCAGTAATAGATTTCGTGTGCTGGACAATAGCCATGTAAATCATGGCTGCATCCATACTCAATACAACACACATGCGCCGCGTTCATCCCCAAAAGCATTCTGAAACATATTTTAAATAAACTCTGCTTAAAGTAACTTAAAGTCAAGTCAAATATATGGTACACCATTTAAAAGTAAAAATATTCCTTACGTACCTTAACTTACACAGTCCCATAAGCTTCTGCCGAAGCCTATGGTTCGCAATACGTCAATGAAGCAGACATATTGTGAAGCCCAGATCTTCCAGGTACAGAACTGCTTTACATTAATTACCAATTCCAAGAAATGGAGTTGACGAATGGTGGTACTTGAACCTGAAATTGACAAAAGCATTTTGATGAACGTATACTTTCTTCATGTCACTTTACATTGAATTTGAGTCTTTATTCATAATTGCACAATGCATGGAAATAGGATTTACGACTTTACGTTGCACATCATTTCATTTCTTTTAGTAAAAAGGTGGATTTTACGCATTCTCATGTAAATTTTTCTTAAGCCTCCAATCGTCATCCTTTATTCTTACGCTTATTAAATGGCTCATGTTATTTCACTTTCCGCAAACTTTATTAGGTAGTTGGGAAATTTTATGGAAAGGTCATGATGAGGATTAACTCTCGGGCATTGTTTGGCGTGACGTTCTTTGCTGAAGTTAAGGGCAGGTTAAGCACGGCGACGACGACTAGACGCAGTGGACACTGTGACGTAATCAATGATTTCTAATAAAACCTTTCTCCAGCTCGTTCATTTTATTCAGTAATCCTCTTCCACTTTCAGCAGATTGTTTCAAGTTGTTAAATTAATTTTTAATTTACTTTTCTGTATTGCTGACAAATTCCTTGAATTTGAATACGAGGAATAACGCTACACTAGTTCACGTGCATATTAGAAACGCCGACGGATCCTTTTGTGGTGGTACATTCTACACGTAAACTTGTCATTTCATCGGTATAATTAAGCTTGGACAGTCCATGACGCCATTGACGTAAGTTTGTGTGTGTGATTCATACAAAGTAATTACCATGGATAAGTTCGAAATGCATTGATCGTGCGGCAGAGTTTCTCAAAATTAAAACGATGAATGACTAAGGAGGAATTACACAAAGGATATTTCAAGAGCGCAGCATTAGCCAGCACTTTAGCAACATGGCTGTGATTATTTAAATATTCCGTATTAGCACTTGCTAGGTGATTCCAGTGTGACGTGTGTTAAACAAGTCGGTTTAGTGCAAATAAATGTTAAAGAGTTTTTACAGAGAATCCGAATTTCTCCGAAAAGATAAAGACAATGTATGAAGGATCTACGGAAGCCTTTCTTAATCAAATAGTGAGATCATTTCTGTCCAACAAAGGGATATCTTTCCTAGCCAAGGTTTTCCCCATAGTTGAACCCTTCCGGATTTGTTAGAAGAGAAATATTTGGGACCCTGCATGACGATTTCACAATGAATAGGTATGTCAGGATTGGAAAAAGTGTTTTCCTCAGGTGGAAAAGTAGGTTGGGTCAAGTGGCCAAGGTCGTTTGCGCAAGTTGAAGGCGTCGGGATTAGATTTCATATGAACAAACAATGAATCCCGTCTTTGACAATTCCCTCCTTCGTCTGTTAGGCACAAATTGCATTCTTCACCGATTCCCTTTATTCTTTTCATTTTGGTGAGTAGCTATGAGGATGATTATGCAGTTCATGGAGTCACGTTTTCGTATCTACCGCCTCGCAAAAAATCGATATTTGAATACTCGTATGCTGATTTCTAAGCCTGATTTAAGCTCCCATTTTCCTTTTAACAAGGAGCAGACCAGACCTTATTTGTAAGTATTGTAAAATGCTGAGGGTCGGTCATTAACATCGTCTCCTGACTGGGCTGTGGCTTTCTTCCGTCTGTCTGTGCATCATTTCTTGCACAAACTAGTGAATCTGGTTCCAAAAATTAGTAAACTGGTTCTTAAACTACAATTCCAGTTGACTACAGGATTAATGTTTTCATTAATGCAATGCAATGAATGGCATTGTCCCATTTCTGTGCATTTATACTCCAGACTTGAATAATCAAATTCATCTGCTTTGTAATTAATCTTAAGTTGCTCTACCAGCGCTGCCAAGAAACAGTAGAAATTAGCATCCATATTTACTTCCTCATTTTGATTCATCTTAATGGCCAAAGACATTGGAGAGTGTCAGGGTTTCCAACTTCCACTTCCCAATTACCTCAAGAAATGCGGATGTACTCCCCTTAGAATTGATTGTTCTTATGTTTCTTTGTCACCTGGCGACTAAAAGGAAACACACGTCTTGACATTAAGCAGAAATCTAAATACGTGTGTGGCTCATTGGAATTGTATCCAGGGTCATGGGCCACCCATCAGATTACATATAAGCATGTGTGACCCCTGAGAGACTTTAACCCAATGCATTTCCATCTCCTCGCGTGGCCATTATGCAATGGAGTTTGTATGAGTGAAGAAGTTCATGTATAGGAAAAGTTGTCCACCTTGCATGGTTGATAGTCCCGGTCAAAGGATGACCTTTGAGTCCGAACTCTCGAGGATTTCCTATTCTTTGAGAACTCCTCGGGAGGCCTTGGACTCTGTGGGTAGGGGAGAATAAGTGGTGCCTTTTGGGACGCCCAATCAGCTACTGCTCATCTTAACAAAGTATGAAACATTTACGCTGTCTGTGAAAAACCGTTCCCGAACCATAAAATGGTTTCATACAATTCACAGGCTTCAGCGAATCAACAACAGATCTGTCCAGCATCTTCCTTTGTCCTTCTCAAGTCTTTAACTTTTTTTTTATCTCCGGGATGGGAAGTTCTCTAATACCGCACTCCTCCATTTCTTCGTCAATTGTTTAGTGGTTCCGAGTTAGGAACAATAGCCGCACGCAGTTCGTAAAACCACAACAATTAAACCACAATTAGCCAAGACCCCTAAGACAAAGGATCAGGTAATGACATAATCAGTGAAGATTTGCAAAAGGACGCGCTCTTAGTGTTCTCCTGTCGCTCTCTTTGGCGTCCCTTGCCTTCACTTGTTGCGTGATGAGCGTGGCGATGACGACCTAAAATATCATCATGGTGACCAAAGACCTTTAAATCCCGCCAGGTATTTCTTGAGCAAGGTTGTCTCTTGGACTTAATCGGATCTTATAGTGTGGCTCTTACTCAATGTCATCCTACACACTCAGAATTATCTTCCCAAAGGAATGTCATCACTCCCTACCGCCACATGATCTTGACCCGGAAGGAGACTAACTATATAGTACAGATCCAAACTGTCCCCTTCATTATTATCATAAGAACATCTACTATACCTTTCCTCAAGTCCTCATGTACCTTGTGCTCCTGACTATAAATCCATGTCCGTCCCCTTGTCACTCTTCTACTTTTCACTCCAGGTGGGTAAGTTAGTAGCATGGCTAAATGGGGAATTAAGTCCAGTTTATTGTGTGAAAATAAGGCTCCTCTACAGGCCAAAGTACTCCCTCACTTCAAAGGCACCTTGGACATGGATATTTGAAAAAATAACTTGTCACTCCTAGTTTTGTTTGACGACGGAAAAGGTGAAGACGCTCACTGACACTCCTAAAGCCCTTAGTGGTCGCCCTACCGGAGACCACTTTCTTTGTATCCAATTGGACACTTCATTGTTACCTTTCCACGAAGTAACGGAAGTTTACTGACCCCTGCTCCTTACTGTTCTTGTTGTAAAAAATATTTTTAAACATTTCCTCTGGAATTGTTCATTGACAATAGCTGTTGTTAAGCCGTGGTCAGCAACAATGTTCAACGGAGCCATTTCTCTTCAACTCGTCGACTACGCTGTCGCCGTGATGAATCGGAACATGGGACCGAATCGATTGTAACACTTTCAATTTTATAACCAATTCATTTATAACGTGCGTAACACGCAAGGCATAATAAGTTAAAACCCAAGTTGGCGAGTGTAGCTGAGATGCCGAGGATGTCGCCATTACGGTCTCCTCATAGCTTTGAGCTTTCCCGCCTTGTCACGGGGTTGATAACAAAGGATTGTTGTGTATTTAATGACTAAATGACCATTATTCTTGCGTTCTCTGCTCGATACTAGACAACTTTTTTTAAAAGAAAATAACAAGCTTTTTTGTTTTTAATTTTAATTCCAGATACGTCAATAATAACTTGGGCGAAGAGAACGAGAACCGGGAAGTCAACAGTGCCACTTCAACGATGTCGCCACCGTTGGCTAATACCGAATCCAAGCCCAGCAACACTGTGGCCGTTTTGCCCCCACGCCGTATCGCCGTTGCAGTCCAAAATGCATGGAAGCAGTATGGAACGGGAGGAAAGGCTACGCCAGTACTTGAAAACTTGAACATGATCGTCCCAGAGGGTACTATGTAAGTCATAACCTTAATACTTATTCTGTTCAAAAAAGGACAGACAAGGTCACTGAATCCTTTCCTTCTTATCTGCAAGCAAACTCGGCTGCTGAAAGCGTTTTAGAGTCAAACGATATGGAAAGTGGCAGGGACTAACCCAAGGGCTACTTTATGTTTCAATAATAAAACGTCTGTTAAAAGTAAATACTTTAACAACAATAATACCCTGAAAATAGCATTACAACAATGGAAATGTCACTTTAGCTATGGCTATTTTGATACTTTTACTTTCACCTGCTCCCTTCAAAAAAGGACAAGGGACCTTATAGCCTGACACTCTAATTGTTATGCAGCCAACGGACTCTGCCGTGAATCAATCTTGTAAAAGTCACTCGCACTCCCAGACAATGCAATCTTTCTGATTATGTTAATCCAAGTGTGACATAGAAAATGAATTTAATGTTAATTACGTGTCTCCATTACTTGAAGAAGGTACGTGTTACATAACAATGAAGGCAAATTCAATCCAAGTTTTGAGTCTTGTTAACGAATATTTTGTAAACGCATTCATTGAACTTAACACGTTGTACGTGGAACAATTTTTTAGAAATCAACGAAATTAAACTGACAGTTTTTAAAATTGCAATTTATATGGTTAATTACAGATACAGCTTACTCGGTGCCAGCGGCTGCGGCAAAACCACGCTCCTTGCGTGTTGCGTTGGCATGCGCAAACTCAACCAAGGCGACATCTTCATCTTTGGAGCGAGGCCCGGTACTATTGAAAGCGGAGTCCCTGGAAATCGTGTTGGCTATATGCCTCAAGTAAGATATAATTAACGACATAAGCAGTTTAGAAAATGTGAGATTAATTGGTGATGACATTGTTATAGGAAATTGCTTTGTATGGTGAATTTACCATCAAGGAAGCGATGGAATATTTTGGAAGGATTTACGGCATGAAACTGTCAATTATTCATGAGAAAATGGTTTTTCTCATCAAATTTTTAGACTTACCCGAACATACCCGTTACATCCGTACCCTAAGGTAAGGATTAATTGAACAATTAATCATTTTAGCCTAAATATTTATTCTTTCTCTTCCAGCGGTGGACAACAAAGACGAGTGTCATTTGCAATTGCCCTGCTGCCTGACCCCGAACTTCTGATATTGGACGAACGTATGCTACACCATAATGAAATTGCAATGCAAACTTGATTTTAATAGGAGTTTTCTTGTTTTCATGAATTCAGCGACTGTAGGAGTGGACCCACTTCTACGCCAAAAGTAATTTCCATTATACCTAATAACCTTTATTGGGCCAAACGTGACACCTCATTTCTATTTTTGCAGTATCTGGAATCATCTCTGCAGCCTGGTTTCGACTGGTAACACAACGGTAATTATTACGACTCATTACATCGAAGAAGCAAAACAGGCACACACGGTATGTTTCCAAGTGATAGACGACACGGTTCACTTAATTTCCTCTGTAATGATAATCCAGATTGGACTAATGAGGAGTGGACGCCTACTTGCCGAAGACTCTCCTGCAAATCTTTTGAAAGTTCATCAATGCCTCAACCTAGAAGATGTTTTTCTAAAACTTTGTATGAAGGACAAGTCCACAAATAATTTAGCCGGAGCAGAAGCACTGCCAAATAATGCAGTACTTCCGGACGCAACGTTGAACATGGTCTCAGTTTATAATGAGCGCAACAGGCACATAGAACGAAGTCTCGTCGATGAAGAGAATGGGATCGTTGGCCTCACATTCCACCAATCGAAGGACTACTTGGTCTCTCCAGATGAAAACAATTCCGAAACAAGGTCAGACCCTGTACTCAACAGGGTCAACAAGGTCGCCGAAGATTGTGCTGACTGCTGCCGGAAACCTTGTTGCTCATTCAATCCTTGCCAATCGCTCAACCGACTTAGGGCAATGATTATCAAAAATTTTATTTGTATGTGGCGAAATATCGGGTAAGTCTATTCAATTCCTGCAATTGCTGCTCAATGCGTTTGAGAATCGTCTCAATTAGTTTTTCTTTCTACAGGTTCATGTTGTTCATTTTTGTCCTGCCTGCCTTTCAAGTCATCCTCTTCTGTTTGGCAATTGGACGAGAACCCCTTGATATGAAATTCGGTGTGATTAATAACGAATTCCCTGGTGTCAATGGACTATGCCATGCGCCAGCTGGATGCACAACATCAAACTTAAGCTGTCGCCTTTTAGATACGTTGCCACAGGAGGCACTTACACTGGTAAGCTTGGACAATGCGCAATCCTCACGTCATGGTTTAAATTCAATGCGTTTTCTAGGTGTCATATATAACGGAATCGGATGCCTTGGCTGATGTGCATTTGGGGCGGATCTGGGGTTTCATGGAATTCCCAGCCAATTTCTCTGCCCACATGATCGACCGCGGGATTTCAGGAAATATGGCTGACAACGAAACGATATACGGATCCCGTGTCAAAATTGAAATGGACATGACGAACCAACAAATAGCGTTCTCAATCCAAAGAACTGTTTTGGATTCCTTCCGCGTGTTCTCACGCAATCTTCTTGCCGACTGTGATTATGACCCTACCGCTGGAGACCTGCCAGTCTACGTGAGCTCAGACTTTTAATTTTTAATCGAGAAAAAGTGTTTGACCCAATTACTTTATTAAGCAGTTTGCCACTCCAGTATACGGTCTTGACCATCCCAGTTTTATGGAATTTATGGCCCCAGGAATTGTTCTCAGGTAAATGCCAGTAACACGATAATCTAGAAACTTGCAAAAATTTAACTCCTGTAATAATTTACAGCATCATATTCTTCATGGCGGTGGCTTTAACGGGTTCCGCATTCATTACTGAAAGAAAGGAAGGAATGCTGGAACGCTCACTTGTGGCAGGAGTCACGACCGGAGAAGTAATCACAGCTCACATGATCACACAATATGTCATCATGGTTGGCCAAACAACGTTGGTTCTAATCTTCATGGTTGTCGTCTTCGAAGTCCCTGTTCGCGGTCCTCTGGGATGGGCCGTGATTCTAACCCTATTGCAGGGAACATGCGGCATGGCTTTTGGTAAGCTGCAATCGTCTTTACCTACTAAAATTGGGACGTTGTAACTATTTCAACTTATAACAATTTTGTTTCTTAACAGGATTTTTAATATCAACGGTTTGCCACGAAGAAAGGAATTCTATTCAGCTAGCCCTTGGAAGCTTCTATCCAAATCTTCTTCTTTCAGGTACGGCAGTTGGGAATCTTAAATCCCATTGAACTTAAGACTTAAATCGGTTACCAATTTATTCCAGGTGTCGTATGGCCAATTGAAAGCATGCCCAGCATTCTACGGAAAATCAGCTACATCCTCCCAGAGACTCTAGCCTGTGAAAGCATGCGTTCCATCCTCACACGTGGCTGGGGAATCACGCATTCCGCTGTCTGGCCGGGGTTCCTCTCCTCCATTATCTGGAGCATCATTTTTTGGATTTTGGCCATTTTAGTTGCCCGCTTTAGTCGGTCAAAGTAATGGCGGAATTTTGTTCTAATGTTGTGCATATACTAGGATTAATAACTTTATGCTAAGTTAATCAAATGTGTGTCACAAACTACTTCCCTACCCTACTTCCGCCCGTAGTTCTTTAACCAGTCGACCAGTTTATTCCGCTTACTGAAAATACTTTCCCCATTGTTATTTTAATTTTACTAACTGTTGACTGAAAATGGTCTATTAGCCACTTGTGAATCCAACGGTGTTGATGGATTCTGTGACCTCTCACAGGGTTCGGATTGTCATAATTGCCAATTTAATTAGTTTGGAGTGTGTGGAGTGTCAACTCTATTTTTTATAGTAATTTAGACTTGACCAATTTCTACTCGAGTGTAATTATAATGGTCCAATTGACATTTCCTTCAATCACCACTTTCCCAGCATCGCTTCTTTTCCTAATTTAAGACAAATCCTAAGCTGTGCAATTGAGAAATGACCAGACCTCAATTTAAGCACAGGAACAAAAACCGTCAATACAAAGAATTATACTAATTGTAATTTAAGGATAATTATAATATCACACTCTCTTATTTATTTGTCTTCCACCTGTTCAGCTAATAAAATTGAGATTTAAGTAATTGAGAATGTCTGGCTCTGTTGAATTATCCTTTGCATTGTAGCGTTGCAAGCACGTCTCTGCTCATCCGTGTGAATTGGACCTGTCCGGGTCACTTCAAATTTAATGGAGATTTCCCCATAACGAGACTCTGGGAGGATATCTGGAATCCACTCTATCACAAATGGTGTCACCTCCTTTTTACTGGTGTCGACTTTGCCTATAAGTAAAAAATAATCGTGTCACATGACGCTCCGGGATCGAAATTATGACCCCATTTTCCCCGTAACTCACCAAGTTTAAGGCTGCTGCAGTGAAGCACAGGTAAAATATGGAGACTCTGACGCTTCTCATCTTCCGACGGAGACGGCACCCATTCACAAAATGTACCAGTGGATGTTTCAACAAAAAATTGACTTAACTTAAGCGGAACCTAAAAGCAATTGTTTTCATGATTCATTCAATGATTCAAATATAATATAGACGTAACAAGTCTTACATGGCTGGATTGGAAGATATGAAGGAGATGGATAATGCTGACTATTTTCCAAATATATTTGCCAAATGTTCCTAGTGGTGGGCTGTCCTTTCGGACGACGGCAACTGTTTGAACTTTAAAGGCGTTCTTCTTATTCCACCCAGAAAGTATCCTGTCTCTCAGACACTCGAACATTTCCTATAAAAAGGAGTTAAAATTCTGTATAGAAATAACATTCCTTTTGTACTAAGCAGAGACGGAAAGACTTACGAGCGGAATATGGTCAACAACAGCGGCGTATTGTTGGAACTGGTAGTTCATGGCTGCATTTATTCTTTCGTTGACACTTGCCAGCCACTTTTCAAAGCTCACAAGGGCCATACGTCTTTCAAAATCGATGCAATTTATACTTTCGTAAGTCACAGTCGGAGAGATTATGAGATTTTGAAATCTTTTTCCTCTTCGGGATTTCCCTGTGCAGTCTTCTGTTGCTGATATAGTCGTCAATCTTCCTCCTCCTTTGCCTCTAATTTTAGCTAATTTCCGTCGATTTGATGTGGAAGACGTGGAATCCATGGACGATGACGAAGAGGGGCAATGTTGAATGACAAAATTGTGACTTTGACTTTGAGGTTCAATGTGTGAGATTCCTTTAGACTTTGTGACCATAAGTTCTTTTGATGTCATCGTTGGACAGCCCTTAAAATGTAGATTAAATTTTAGTACAATCCACTACATGTGTTGGCTAAATGCATACCGGATGTTGACTTGGATTTGATGGGTTAAGGATTTGTGAGATGTGAGTAAGGTGCGTGGTGTAATTAGGATTCGTTTCATCTAAAGAATCCAATGTCGAAGAGTCACCGAAACTAAGTGTCTCATCTTCTGCGCTTGCTCCAATGTTTTGATCGGAGAGAACAGTTTCAGCCATCTAAAATTTTGAATTTAGTACTTGATGCTTTAAAGTGATAAGCGCTGAAAGCACAGATCAATTAACCTCTGAAGATGGATTGTCATCTACTTCAGCGATGCTTTCTAGTAGTGATAAGTTTTCTCGTATCACTTCTTCGGATACTTGACTCGGGTGATCAAGCGTTGTCGGCTCTTCATTATTCGTAGAGTTCCTTGTAACCAGTGTCAAATGCAATTGGCTTAATATTGTTGCTAAAATACAAATTACTTTGTAACTCAACCTTTGGTCAAAATAGAATGTAAGCATTCTCATACCAGGATATATTTCGAGTGCACGAGATATGAATGAGTCAAATTCCGTTGCCAATGAATCATTGCTAGCAAAGGCACATACACAAGCATAGTAATGGATGCAATATTTCGTCGGAGGAATCTTCGGAGACGGGTCTTCCAGCGCAGTATTTTGTCGACGCTGGAATTGTAGTATACATTCGATTCATTAAAAACCCCAGTTCATAATAAAACCTCGACGCAAAACTTACTAAATAGGTCCCAGGTTGACACGAACAAAGAAATTTTGGTTCATTGTTTCCAGCTTCTCGATTTGGTTTGAAGAAGAGGATATGTAGGTAATCAATGGGTTGTCGCGACGTTACACTGCATTTACATATAAACGAACGGGAAGAACAGCGCTGAACCACCAAGTCGGGTACCGAGTTAATCATAGCAGTCAAAACCTAAACGAAAAACTATTAAGCAAAAATTAAACTTTACATGTTGTATGGCTTGCCTGCTTAGCTTCAACAGGTATGCTTATGTTGGAAATGACAGACTTCTTTATGACCAATCGCTCTGCAACTCTGGAACATTTTTCAGCAGCATTGATATGACTGCACGGAAACTATTAGAGGAAAAATCGAATAAAATCAGATTGTGAAATTACTTTTTATTATGTTATTGTTACCATCTTGTTACGGCCGTTACACGAGTCAAAATAGCATCTTGAACCGAAGCTCAATGACTTATGCAAAGAAGTTGCTGAAGGACAGATGCTCGGCTGCTGCACAGGAAGCTGAACAAATGTTCGAAAGTCTGAAACCGAAAGTTTGACATGAGTACGAATCTGCCCGATGCAGGGTATACTAGTGGAAAAATAACCTGGTCCTCTCTTTTGTATTCGCACCGAAAATACCTGCATAGTAGATTTTAAACAACAGGTTAGATTTCTATAATTCTGCTATTGTGCAGCCATTGTTTCATACCCGACTGCTCTGGATGTTGGAGGCGATTCTACATGCTCCAGAATCTGGAACGGATTTCTTGTTGAAATCTCCGTCTCTGAAAACGACACCACAAGCCGAGTTCTTGCACGCCCGAGCCCTTGTCCCTGTAATTGTTCCACACTTGGAACACTTTCGAACACCTCTTCTTGTCGCTCTTCCGAGGCCTTGGAAACGAGTAACATGAGACATGCCTAGAGTGAGAAAAATATTCATTATAATAATTACAACCGATATTACAAAATAACAGTGGAAATAACAGTATACCTTCGACGATTGGAAGAACCGATCACCAGTGTGGTCGAAAACTATGCAACGTTTGTCATGTTCAATTTTAACGACAATTAATCAAAATTGTTCGAAATACTGTTTTTTATTTTTTATTTTAAGTTGTTCAACTTTTGCGTTAAATAAATGGACTCCCGCGATAACTTTCACGCCTCATATATGGTCATTTTCTAGACGTTAAAACAATTGTTAATTATCAATAAAACAAGAAAATAGTTAAAAGCCAGATTATTTTAATACTCATGTTTTAATTGATATAATTGTAATAAAAGTATCATTTAGAAAGATTTCAGTATATGTTTTCTATCGTATCCTGTTTTCATCAAACTGCATCGTGGTGTCCCCGAAACAGCGTTCTGTTGCCCCCTCGCAGTTTGCAAATGGGATTCTCATTCTTCCTGGTGATACTTGTAATTTCATTTAGAAAGTTTGGTCTGGTTCCTTCCTAATACTTCCTGATAAACCTGAAAGATCTCTCGTGTTTCTCAGCTAAATTATGTAGGAAAACATATTATTTCAGCATTTGAAGAGTTGGCAGCGCTTCATCTTGAATGGCGTCGTCCATGACGGATGTTTTCTTAAAGATTTTTCGAACTCATACCGAAATCCGGCAGGAACCGGACACGTTCTTTACTTTGAAGTCAAAATATAATACTTTAACTGATACTTAATCTGCATGGTCAATATAAAGGGACTTGGCGGAATTTACCAAGTCACAGCATAGAGCGACAGGTCCCAGGACAGAAGGGCTACCATTATGATCGCACCATTATTTTATCAAGTTATATGAGGTTTCAAAGTTTGAAAAATTGCTAGCAGTAACAGAAAATTTTGTTCTCGTCGGAGCCACGGACTGTGATGCAATTTTGGTAGCCGTAGGGTCCAGGTTGTGTAGTAAGACTGTCAGGCTGATAGTTGAATCTCCGCTTGAAAAAAAAATAATGGCGTAACAATTAACGTCATTTCTACTGACCTTCCGTTGAATTCCTTGAAGACGGACAAGACGATGCGATTTAGGGGATACTGGGACGCTCTCTTCTGTCTGATAGGCCGCCTTGGGGTGCCTTAGACCAACCCCTTGGAATTTTCTAATCAGCTTTGTTGTCATTTTGTTTTATTACTTTGACGTTAATTTTGACGTCGCCTCGGCGACTGTTTGTAGAGGGTTTACTTGTTTGTTTAATCAATAGCACAGTGTCTTTGGCCCCAGGAAAACTGATCTCATCTTCCATTCGGAGATTGCTTCCCTGCTCTTCTGGGGAATGATTCAGAATTAATGGTAAATCCTACTCTGACGTAGACTGAACTGTCTATACGGTAAAATGCCTTTGACGCCCACTTCACTTCTTATATTGTCACTTTGATAGAAAACTTTAATTGATTTCAGAATATTACCATACCTCTAATTGATAAATTGGATTGACATGGAACTGCTCTCAACCGAGTCTCATTATATCCTCCTCAATGGGAAGAAGAGTCTCTGGATTCATCGTCACAATACTTCGCCTTTTCTACAGTTCTCATGCAGATCGGGTAAGAGCAGTAAGAACCAAGGCTAGCCTTGGCTAAGCTTGAGCAGCTAAAAATTGATAATTTGGAATTCTAGATGCTGATGTTGTACACAAGGACGCCATTTGTCTTGGGACTGTTTACGGATTCATTGGAAAAGTCCAGTTTGGGGAACGTAAATGCATAAATGCAATTATAAAATACGAACACTGTGTGGAGTGTAATTTCTGGAATTTCTCGTAGATGCGGAGCCGAGACTTGTATTTATCCGACAATGTTCACCCGTGGGGAAGTTACGAGGGTGTGATATCTTCAAAATCACTTCAGTAGTTGCAGTTCCTGTACGGAGTGATACAGACTTGCTCCTGGAACCATGTCACAATCATCATCCAAAGTCGTCAACGGCAAATCCTTCAGCAGAAGGCCACTCAGCTTCGGAGGGAGAACAGCGTAATTTTGTAAAGTCAAAACCAGTCTCCACAGCCGCGACATCTGAAACTGAGCACGCTGCTGACTATACGAAAAAACAAGAAAAGTAACGTCAAACCGTGAACTGGGTTGCTGAGATGAGGATGTATATTTATCATTACTGATTCTTGTTCTAGGGTTGAGAAGAGAATGCTTGAAGAATTTTACAAGATGTTTACTGAGGCTGACTCCTTTTACTATTCCACGACGTACGATTTGACAAACTCTATTCAACGTCAAGCCCTCAGCTCCGAGAAAGGTGTCGATAAAGACAACAAGAAACCACTCTGGTACGCAGCGGATCTGAGATTCTTCTGGAATTACTATATGCTCACTGACTTAATTCAGTCACGGGTAAGGAAGTAAAGAGTTTGGGTTTAAGTCTATGTGGCTAACATGAGTTTGACATTAGGACTCAAATCTTGACGCATCATGGATTTTACCTATAATCCAGGGATTTGTTCAGCACGATCATTGTGCCCTGGCCCATCTACTCGACCCAATTGGACCGGCAGTGATCAATGTAAACGCTCTAATCTACTCTTTTCTTGATTTCCTTTTCGGGACCATAATACTGAATAATTTATCAAGGTTCATGGATCAATTGATTTATGGATTATCTCACGAAGAAGTCGCTTTCGGGCTGGAACACGCTACCTTAAACGGGGCATTGATGAAAATGGCAAAGTGGCAAACTATGTTGAGACGGAGCAAGTTATGGTCTACAAGAAACATATCATTTCCTTTGTTATGATAAGAGGCTCTGTTCCGCTCTACTGGAGTCAACCGGGTTTTCGCTACAGACCACCACCTCGCCTGGAGCGGAGTAATCCAAGCGAAATATACTAATGCTTCTTCTGACATGTTGTTTAATTTCTTAAGGTGCTGATGAGAACTACTCGGCATTTCGCTTGCACGTGGAGGAGCAAGGGTCAATTTATGGACCTCTCGTCATCGTTACTCTCTTGGACAAGTCTGGAAAAGAAAAGGTTCTTGGTGACGGGTTTTTGGACAACGTCCTCAGACACAACTCAAGCGACATTTCGTATTTCTCGTTTGATTTTCACGATCACTGGTAAGACTTATTATTATGGTATTTATATATTTGCATGGTGTGTTATACAAAGCTGATTAACTGTCAATGTTTCTAGCCGAGGTTTTCATTTTGAAAATGTGCAACACCTCGTGAACAGTGTCGATGAAAAACTCAAATCTTTGAACTATTGCTGGATCGACTCATTTGGAATTGTTCAAACTCAGAGTGGAGTCTGTAGAGTAAACTGCGTTGACTGCCTCGACAGGACAAACGTTGTCCAGGTATAATAGGTTTATGCTTTACTAATACTTGTTACAGATTAGGATTTAATTTATAATCTCTTTGTCCTCCAGACATTCCTGGCCAAACATATCCTTTGCAGCCAGATGTGTAAACTTGGCCTAGTGTAAGAAAGTATTTTATGGCATTATATATTCATATTTCCACTAAATCGACTGTAGTATTTGATATAGTTGTAATTTAATTAGGTCCCCTGAATTTGGACTCCCTGGATCGGTTAAACAGACTTTGCAAACTCTATGGGCGAATAATGGAGACGTCATCAGCAAGCAGTATGCTGGCACAAGCGCTCTCAAGGTTAGCGACACGTCCCAATACTTTAGTTTCTTACATTACTATATAACTGTTTCTTCCAGGGAGATTTCACTAGAACTGGAGAGCGAAAGTTTGCTGGAGCTTTGAGAGATGGAATGAACTCGGCTAATAGGTAACTTATTTAGTACACGCCGTGGCTCTGTTGAGTGACCATGTGCTTTTGGTTCAGGTATTACCTCAACCGATTTCGGGATGCAAATCGACAAGCGGTAATCGACATCACTCTTGGTAAGCATAATTTGTGACACGTGAATCCTATTTTTACATGTGAACTCTGCGGGGTTAAAATATTCTTTTTCGTAAATTGTGTTATTGTTATCCTATATTTGTACATGCAGGGATCAGAAAAAATATTTCGGAAGAGGAGTTGGAAAGTGACAAATTAGATGAAGAGCGAGAAAATACTGCAGAGCAAATTAAAGCTGTCATTGAGGATACGAGGAAGTGCGTCATACCGAAATTCGATGTTGTGTTGGGATCTTGGGGACTTGTTAATGCGAGGTAACGTTGAACACATTTTATTTAAATAATTATAGAATGTGACCTTCCTTCTAACTTTAGGGAGAACGACCCCATTGTTACGGACGTAGATACAATCTTCATTCTTACAGAATCAGCATATTACGCCACTGGGTGAGCTTTTGCTTTCTGCCCCAATCATTCAAAACTTTTACAAACCACTTTTATTCCAGATACGACTGTGTTCTGGACAACATCACAGACACGGAGAAGGTGCAGCTAACGGCCATTGCCACTCTTGAACTTGGATACGAATCTCCTAACCAGTCTTTGGGGTTCCTTGGGCTCTTTGCAAGCGGCGCTCAGTCAAATCGAGTACCAACTCTTCGCATTAATTACAATACTTCAGGCGAAATCAAATTTCACCAGTTTCGGTCTTCGACTATGCGATTCTTTAACAACGTCAGCGTTCCCATTCTCCAAGTGGAAGAGATGCTTGGTAAGGCACCTTTGTCTTAAAGCTGTCTCAGATCTACTTGATTTTTCTGGAATAGATGCGCTGAAAGGGATCGCTGAAACAATTCAGATAAGTGCTATTGCCCAAGGAAACCAACTTCCACTACAAACCTTAGGAGCTTTGACACCGACTAAAAGCCAAAGCGGAAGTCGTACTTCATCATCAGCCACTGTGATTCCTTGGACTCAGCGATACTTGAATATCAAGCAAGCAGAGGACTTAACTCAGCTTCCCACAAGTGAGTGAATAACGTCGACATTATTTGGCTTTTCACGTTTGAATGCCTTGTTTTTGGATTTCTAGAGAAACAGGCTAGATCATTCGAGAAGTTTACGCCGAAATATTTCCGGCGCACATCAGCCGCCGATGCTAACGAAGTGAAGTCGCTTGCTGGTGTTACCGTAACACACGTAGTGCCAAATCAGGTACGGCGAAAATCTTGCTGCTGCTGTAACATGCTGTAAAATCCTACCCTGCTCTCCCATCCTAAAACCTAAACTAAAATCCTATCCAAATTCTAAATTTTGCAACAACGGCTTTTGCCAATAATATGCATGCTTGCTTCTAGCTTCTATGTTATGGAATACTGCAGAAATTAGAATAATTTTTGAAATTTATTTCTAGAAATTGAAGGAAGACGCAAAAGATGAGAGGCCTGCTAACTTACTCATACGTGATAATCAATTTGCTGCCCCGCAGCTGGTGGTTACTTCTAGTTTTCCACGTCTAGCTAGTCGTGACTTTGTCTTACCGAGTTGTGGATTGATTTCCATTCCTACGGTCACGCTTGAACGCCCCGATTGTACATTCTCTCCATCTTTTTTGTTTCAACTTGAGAACATTAGTACTGGATCTACTAAATGTCCAGACCATTCAGGGGTACCTGACAAGTTTAGTGAGGAGGACAGCGTTGTAAGTCACCTTCCTGTTATTATTAGTTCTAGTCATTTGCAACATAGGTTTTCCCTTCCCACGTCATCGTTACTATCGGCTGGAATGCATCCTGCTTTCCTGGGGAAGCGCAGTCCTTTGACCCCAGAAATTAAAGTTACGGAAGAGCCTCACCTTGAGGGTGGATCCTTTACTAAGAACATGCTGCCTATGCGTATGAGCAAATCTAGCGAAGATGTAATGAAATTTACCAATCCCCGTGAGATCTTTTCAGTTTCCCCTACTAACCCGAGGTCAAGTGGAGCTCAATTGAAACCAATTTGTTCCGAGTCTGCTCGCTCAACCTCGGATCAAGACATTTCACTCTCTTCCGGAAGTTTGAAAGGCTCACATAGCGAGAGCTCAATTAAAACAACGAATCCCTTTCAAAAGTTGGCGCAGGTCGGTAACCTGCAAAATCCATCGTTTAGGAAAGACGCGGTTTTGGCTCCCTTGGGAAAATTAGCAAACTATCTGCATCCCAAGAAGCTGAAAGATACTTTCAAACCACAAGTTAGACGAGAGCAGCAAGAGTCTTTGAGACAGGAAGACTTGGAAGGGCGCAGAATCCTTGAAGAAAAGAAGCGCAATTGCAAATCCATGATTGTTGATCTGTAAAAGTCATTAAGAATTTCGAAACCTCAAACAAGTATTTGCTGACTGGAATCTCTGAACTCAAGTATACTTAATTGGAACAGGAGGGGTGAATGACCTTCGCTACTGTATAGTTCCTTATAACGCGATAGCCTAGATGGCGCTAGTCTAGAGGGTGTTAACCGTTAGACTTTTAGACTTTAGGCGTATTTGCTTCCTTCCCGTGTCCTAAGATATCGCTCAAAAGTGCTTATTATTATTTAGATCTTATTTTAGACTAATGATGACAAAATGCATCAGCAGGTATAGCAAGTTAGAATCCTCTTGTGATTTACCTGGCGAATATTTTAGCAGACAAAAGAACAACTTAGACAAAAGACAATACCAACACCAAACTTTTCTTTCCAATAATGGATGGATGCCTAATCCGCCCTGATGAGAAAAGTATTCCTTCATTATAGTTTAGTGCCTTTAATATTTGCCTACTTGAAATCATTCCAACAGGTTAACTGGATTTGAACCCAAACAGTATTCAGTAAAAACTTATAATTCCGCTTGCGGTATTTCTCTGATCCTAACTTCTGATCTTGATATGGTATTCCAGTCGAGATATTCTAGTCTTTAATTAACTCTTACGTCCCGACATATCTCTCTACACACAGCTAAATCAAGTTAAAATCATACGTATAAGACAATGCAACATTCGAAGGGAAAAGTAAACTTAATATAAAGTAAAACCCTATTTAAGAATAGCATATAGTGACAATTACGTAAAGAATCGTCGCTCAACTCAACGAAATGCTAATTTGACAAAGTAATTAGTATAAGATTTCACTCAAATGATCAATCCAGACAGAAAAAAATTCTAATAGCTTACAACGTACAACGGACAATTAGGTTAATGCAGAGTTGTTTAGTTTCAACCCAAGAAAATGTTTGTAAATTAGGTAAACGGCGAAACACAAAAAAGGAGGTTACAAAATAACTTTTAGCAATAACACGAGTGCAGTTGGAATAAATAAAAGGTTATTATTTTTAATTAGTGATGCTGGGAGTATTCATTGCACTTTGGACTTTCAGGTTAACTTTTTAATTGATGTTTCTACCGAAGATTGTTAAACTGGGTTCCGCGCAGACGACAGCAAAACTTGTATGCCATGTATGCCCCAGTCGCTTCCAGAAACGAATTGAAATGGATTTAGAAAACCCTCTTTATGGAGCCATTTTGTAATAACCACAGTTTGCTTTTATAACCCTTGAATGGATCCGCTTCCGAAAAGATTTTGGAGTCGTAAAAGTCAAATTTTATTTTTATTGTTCCAGTTCCACATTATTAACCTCAGATTGTCGGACATGGTGATTGGTGCAAATTCTTTTTCATTGTTTTTAACAAGCAAAACTTTTTATGGGAATTGAGAAGCATTTTAAGTGCAGTATAGGCGGAGTACACTAGAGGCTAGCCCCAAATATACATTCCTCGTTATAGTTTAATGTAGCGCAGGGAATTGGGGAACACGTTCTAGGAATCCTATATTTCATTCAACTATTTCAGAACGTTCAGGACCTCTGGGAAAAGCAGGTTCTAGCGCTGACAATGAACGGAATGGATCAGGCCAGATCCCATAGACTGAGTTTCGGACATCCCTGCAGTGCTTTGTGTCGGGCAGCGCAGGTTCATGGAACAGTTGCACTTCCGGTTGACCAAGTAGCTGCTCCCAGTTTCGCTGATGACTTTGCAAGGGTCCGCTGGTCCGCATTTCGGGAGCTAATAAAGAAATTAAAAATCATTACATTAGAGTCCACTTCCAACTGCAGAATAATTCAATAGGCAGAAGAGATAACTCACCGCCGAGCAAACATAAGCGACATCCACGATTTCCGATTCTGCGTCGATGTCCTCAAAGATTGGTTGGCCAGCTAGTTCGTAGTTATGAGACTCTGGACAGATACACAGGATGTGGTCCACCTGGGCAAGTTTCTGTTCTGTTGCTTTGGAGTAAATTGATTTGCTAGTGTAGGCTGTCGTTAATTGACCACAGGTTGAAATCGTTGGAGGCTTTCCACAGAACTGTCAAAAACAGAACATAAGCAAATGCAAAAATCGGCCATGTCAACAAACCACGAGGTCCAGAAAATAATTAAAGTTAGTCCAAAGTTGCACATACGTACATCATATGCAAAATAATAATTGGGAATGAGAGTTTCTCTGAATTCTGAACAATGTTTGCTCTCCATTGCAACGCGCAGCGTGCTCTTAATAAGAAAATGTTCCGGAAAGAAAAAAGATTGGTTTGTGACGTATGGTATATATGCATATCGAACGTCATGAAATTGACATGACATGTGGAGCGACAAGTGACGTGGCGACAGAAAAGTCCCAGGGCTCCTGAAATTGAAAGTTATCTTCAATCTTTGCCTTTTCTCGTTTCAAAACTTTCAATTTCAGTCCACCCACGCCGTTGCTCAAGAATCAACAGTTTACGAACCAAAGTTTCTGAATAATTGAATGGGAGCTGGATAGAAAACAACCCTATCGGGAATTATGCGTGCAGCGCGTATTTCATTCCATTTGCCAATTTCTGACACGTGTATTCTTACCCAACTTTGACCATTACTACTGGGATTAAGGTTATTAAATGCCTAATGATGCCTATGCTCAGAATAATTTATTGGATTCCTGTACTCCTAGAAGAGAAATTATATCAGAAAGAACGACCAACGAATCAATTCAATATTACGCAAAGGGCAATTTTCGATGAAACGATGGCAATCAGCCAATCACATTACTCCAATCTGCTCAAAGTTTGACCCTTATTCAACATCTTGCATCATACACTTCAGAAAGTTTTCTGAAGTGAAAGTAATGGAAAGATTTCATCTTATACTTGAAGTATATTTGATCCCTTTGCACACAAAACTTAATTTATACAGGATTACAAAAGTTTTTTGAACGTATAATAAAAGAATCGAAATTATACTATTTCGTGCTGATGAATTTGATATGCTTGAGTCACTTAAGCTTCCTGAGCAGATTGAATTGGGAGTGTGAGCATGATTTTGGTAGTTTTCATAAAATAATATTGGAGAAAGTTAATGCATTTTTCTTTATCTTCAGCAAATAAAAAGATATGAGGCTTTGAAACCTTTCTCTCATCAGGGTTTAAGATAATTTGGATTAGTGTAAAGTGAAATCATAGGAGCAAGGAGTAATGACTTACCTTGTACTGATCTGAGCCTTGGGTCACGGAGTGACCATCATAAGGATCCCAACCAGTGGGGCAGCTCCCTTTAGCACATGCGCAGATGGGTTGGTGATTTATTCCTTTCACATTGGCTTGCAAATAGCCACATACCGAGTTCCCACCACAGACCGGCAAAGATGGCAACAACTAAAAACGTTTGGACAGAAAGCAATCAATATTATGGCGCAACGAAGCTGTTTTTGCATCTCCGTGTTTTGACTGTAAAAAGACACGTTTCCGAACAGGAATCTGTGTCTACGAAATGTAATTCAGTTCCGTAGGAGCAGGAGTCGCGCGTAAATAATTTATTCTCACGACAAGTTAATTAAGAGCGCGACTGTTTTTGCGGATCTTCGTATTACTTTCCGGCATGCAACCAACGTAATATACTTTATGATGATCAAATGATCCAATTCATCAGGATTTGAAGTGAAAGGATTGAATTTCCTGTCACCAGGTTTCATCATGGACTCTGCTCTGGCTCAAGCATAAATTAAATCGTGGACTCGCACACATTTCCGACGGAAATGACGTCAGGCGCCAACTTGCCTCATGTTTAAGTAGGGCATCTGGAAATATATTACATTAATTAACAATAAGGGAATGAATGACTCCTGGATGAATTCATGGATGCTTTCTCCGGGTGTGTAATGAAGCTGAAATCACCTGAAATGACAACATCATTCCAAAAACAGGGAACTTACATTTCTTCCCAATTACAATTAACCAGGCGTCATTATCGTAAACCAAACAGTGGGGAACAGAATTAATTGGAGTGTGAAAGTGTAAAGAAGACGGGAAGCAACCTTTAGAATATTGACAGTTCTGAATGCGTAGGATGCAAAACATAATGGATTTGCTTCCACTGAAGCATACTTCAGGTCTAAGCAGTTTAATGAGCAATTAGAAAGAATTCACTAATTCAGGTAGTTTCAGCTTAGAATTTTTATACCACGACGCCCTTCCACTTCATGACTGTACTAACAACGGTTTTCTAAACGCTAATGATGGATTGTTTTACGAGTGAGTAGAGGAATGAATTTCTTTAAGATCCGTTTCTCAAGAACTTTTGGCAGGAAATGAACGTGCCCATGGGATTAAAGAGGACATTTCCTAAAATGAAGCAATTTCATTCTCGGATATTATCTTCAGGACTTGAGAATTTCCCCATTGTATAATTTTAATGTAGCATCATCTTAATAGCCAGAAGCAAGGAACAAGAGAATGACTGGAATTGAGGGAAGCACCTAAATGTTCATAGCCCTATTAAGATTTTATGACCTTGTGCTTTCAAATATTTAGTGAAAGTAATCTTTTGATATGCAATCCTCACAAAGATTTATTTCATATATACTGCGGCAATATTATTTTTTCAGTGTTCAAAATGCGGGGGTGTGGATCATGTATTTGCTTACCACACGTGGATCAATTTTTGATGACACTTCGTTGGTTTCTATGTATGTTGGCGATCGTGCTTCCGCTTGATTCATGAAGCAAAGGATGCCGATTGAAAGGGACGCTCGAAGAAGCCAAATGGTTGAATTCATCATCTAGGTTTCGTAATGTTGTCGATTAATCCTGTCTTCCGGGTAATACTTGTTTTCTGGAAATGAAATTCAGATGTTAAGGAACTCTTGTTTGACTCGATTATTTGATTTCTAGAAAGAAACCTTAAAATTCATCTCAGGGAAAATGATTTACGATATATGGACGCTACTACATGGCGGGTGTGTCAACGTCGGCGACAAGTTTACTTTTAAAACATCTGCGCTTTTGACGTTTTCCAAACTCATCTAATCTCGAATGTGACATATGTAGTACACGTTAGCATTCGGTTTTTGGTTTTCTTTTAAAATTACTTGTCTTGTTTGACGACTTTCACTCCTAGCTTTCACTTCCTGGAGTGAAGCAAATGGGCGAAGTCAATGACAGCCTAAAGGTGATTGTGGTTTAGAGACTTTGTATGCAAAAGGCTTTTCCCAAAAATTGCCACTTGTGCCTGTGGTCCCTTGATCTACATTTAGAATTGATTGACGAAAATGAGAACCTCCACCACAGAGAAAGTTTGTTGCAAACGTATTCAACTTTCTCATTCATTTCCACGCTCCCTTCGTTTCAGTTCAAATGACATAAGGCATATGACATATGACAAAATAAGGTGCTGGCATTTAACCATACAAAGCTCAATATCCCACTGGGCAAAGGAAATCGTTTTACATTTCAAGCTAATACGTGGATATCTTAATTATTCATTCAAAACCAGACTTCGTAAGAAACTGTTATATTTTAAAATATAAATCTATTTTTACCAATTAAAATTCCAACGTTCAGAATATGTCTTTGTGGGATCCACGGCGTTCTTATCGCAAGAACGTGACTAGGATTAAAGGATGAAATAGGCCCTCCAATTCCGCTTTATTATATTAGATCCTATAATGCGAGCACTTGACGACGGTCCCACGCTGAATTATTACAGAGTAACGTGTTGCCTTATGCCTTATCTATAGATCTAAAATGGCATCTTCCGACCTCGAATGGAAATGACAATCACATCACAACCACACCATTACTGTTTCCATCTATGAAACTGGTTTTACCAGGAATTTAACTAAAAAGGAGAAAGCAAAGTGTTAATTCCGGAGGAACTCAAATACATTTTGGTTTTCTCTTCTCCTTTCACACAGCATTAGAGGAGAAAACAAAAATAAAATGCTTTTAAACTAATGCGTTTTTTGTAATTAGGGTAAGAAGTCAAATCTTGTTTTCTGGATTTTTGACAAAACATCTGGATAGTCTGCATAGTCTTTAGTTTGGGATGGTTGATTAGTGAAGGCAAGTTGACAGAAATAAATGGCATATTCTAGCTAAAAAAAATCCTCACACTTCTCCACTGCAAATGAGAAGTAGGATTCCAATATCATTAATTCCTGTTCAATAAAAGCTTTTGTTTGTACTATTTTCCACTAGAATTGGGTTTAGACTAACTTTAATTCCATCACCATGCTCTGGTTATTATTTCCCTAGAACAGGATCCCGCATCTGTTGCACGTCCTTTGTCTCTGCCATTTGTGATTTGTGTCCAACCCCCTTTTTCACTTTAATTAATTGTTTCGTGCTATAGAGTGATAAATACCATGGGCTTTCAAGTGTGGCTTATTTAATTTGGACTTTCACTTTGACTAAAAATGGGAAAACCCAATGACTCGCATTTCTCTGTGGAATGCTTTCACCCCCGGCGTCATTTCTCTTCCAATATCTAGGGACACGGTGGAGGAGTAAAGTGCTGGTTAACCCCAAGCAGGGCGATGCGGGTATTCCATTTACTACCTACTATTTACTCTCTTCCGAGAAACTATGATGTGGATAATTGAATTAGCCCAAAATTAAATAGTTCATTCAAACCTGGTGATTCCAGGCCCATGACTTTGGCCAATTAACTTAATTGAACATAATACCCTTGATTTGCTTAAGTGCATCAGGCTAATGATGGAACTCCTTATAACCTTTTGCCCAATCACAGCTTTAATGAAAGCAACCGCAGTGTTCCAAGTCTGTTGGATTGTGAGGAATGTTTCGGAATAAGATATTTCCATTTGACGTTAAAAGGAAGGAGTCTATTCAGACTTGAATAGCAATACACATTGTTTTCCTTCCATTGTTCTTATATTCTGATTGTGTAAATGGTTTCCCAAAATATGCGTATTTGGAATGTAACATGAATATATGCATGAGCACGGATGGTGAAAGAATTTGTTAATCAAACCTCAGAGACGATCCTGCTTCTGAATGAGGTCTTGATTTTGCAAGTGTGCCGAGGCAGAGGGTTGCTTTCTCCAGCAAAAGGATGGACAGGCCTATAATGTCGGAAGTAAAGGAGCAGCGTCGCCGGAAGTTCCTGGAGTGAAGACTGGATTTTGAGCAGAGAAGGATTTTATACTTGTCGAATTTGCTCCCCCTCTGCCCTTTTGCGTCAGTCATTCATTTCACGGGAAAGGAAAACTGAACTGAACTTTCCAAACCAACTAACGCTTTTCTCCCAACTGCTAAACTAAACCAGTCTCCAATTATTCGTTCAAATCATTCAACATTTTACAAAAAAAAAGATGGGACCATGGCATTCTATTGAAAGCGATTCCTATCAGAAAAATCCAATACAAATTAGCATTCAGCCAATTCAGGACTTTACGACTGTCCCCATAATTTGACCTATTTTTAAATTTTCTCCTTTCGTTGCATTTGTCCAGCGTCATATCTTATAGAACGATGCAATGTCATTACTTTGCAATCCTTCAAAGATTGATCCTGAAGGTTGTAACCCAATATCCTCATTTTTGGAGGCGTCTTCCTGATTGGTTGCCTCACAGAAATCAAAAATATCTCAAGGATGCTTGGTTTAGTTTTCCCATTCAGAATAAATTAAATTTATTTTATTGTAAATTCATATTTAGACCTGCTCTCCAACTTTTCAAAATGTAAAGTCACATCACAAACAATCTTATAAGCCAATCACTTACTTTCTCTTCATTCTTGAATTATACAAAGGCTCTCCGTTAACTTCCTCCTTTGGCTTTCCGAACCAATTCCTGTTCCATTTGTATTTGTTTTTCGTTACACTTTATATAAGCTTTAATTCTAGGAAAATCTACTGTTGCTTTTACAACATGTACACACTTATTAAGTTACACACTGAAAGCATTACATGGAAAAAATATTGAAAAATAATTTAACACGTGGAATAAATTAAAAACAAAAACAGGAGTCATGCTGCTTTTGATAGTGACAAGTGACCAGAGAGATTCTGAAGTTTGTAATGGGTTCCTTTGAGCCCACTAGGGCTATAATAGCTTTACGTCTAAATAACATTTTGAACATTAATTTACATGAGAAGAAGTGTAGAATAATTAATTATAACCCGACGCCAGGAGTTTTTACAACCATAACACCCGTTTCAAACTACCACCTACGCTACAAAGAATAAGCTTTGAGTTCAGACACAGTCATTTGGTTATAAATGAGATAGGATACAATTAATCCATGACTGGGTTGGAATTGCAAAATAAGTTATAATACTATCATGTTGAATTCAGGTGAGAAATTCACCGGCTCAAAACTAGAACCGTTTGTACCGGTTTAACAACAAAAGCGTAGGAAGCGTCAAAGATATTCATTTACAGAAACTACAAACGTAACTCGACCCTGTCGTCACTACCACCGTCGTATCTTCTCATTAGCGGTAGAATGGTCGAAGCAAATTGGCTTGAACGCGAAATGAAGGAGAGGGCCGACATGTATCCAATTGCATCCGCATGTACGCCTCTCGAATGTATCCAGGGTAAAGGATAGTGACTGGACTGGAAGCTGGGGCTTCTTCGCTCCGACGCCTTTCTCCACTCTTATGCTGCTCCTAAGGACAAATAAAAGGTCAGGAGCCGATTTAAGACTGAGTTGTTACTGGGCTAAACAGTTGCTAAGCATCCTTAAATAAATATACACGAGACTCACAGAAAAGTTACTTTAGCTCCACCGTGTATTAAATACGGGTTGCATGCAGCTTATTAGGTGTGAATTGAGTGTAATCCTTTAAAAAAATAGCCTTAAAATAAAGGTTATTCCGTCACCAGCTTGGTAGCTGGACTTGGAAGATAACCATACAATAATTGGAGGCGACCGGTAAAGTTCAGAGCAAGTTCGTGCTTCAAACAAAGTTGAAGAGCAAGCTGGCAGGGCTTTACATCCTGGAAGCTATCTTATACCTTGTGTAAAATCTAACAAGTTCCAAGAAACCATGAGGCGTAGGGTCACTGCTGAGGCCCTTCATTATAAAGTTAAGGGCCTCAATTGGTTTTACTAATCCCTCATGGTTTATTTGTAACTTGTTAGATTTTACACAAGGTATATGACCTGCGAAGACGAAGACGAGTGAGTGCAATACTAACAACAAAACCTAAAACTAAAGCTGCTTGCTGCTTTAAAATACTATGAGAGACGAAGAAGAAAGCAAAGTAAAAGTGAAGGATTTTCTCCAATCCCAAAATTAGATGGATCTAAGATTGTAGCCACGGAATTGGTCAATACTTAGGTTTCAAATATAAACATTTATCATTTTACAAAAATAATGACGATAAATACACATCTAAACTGCTCTAAACCGGACATGGAATGTTTCAACGGTGTCTCAGCAGCTAGTGTTTCAATTTTGCGTGAATTGCAAGTAATGCCATATACGCAGTTTCTTCCAAAGATGACCTACATATGAATTTCTATTCGATTTGGTGACAATCGATGTGAATTCCTATTTCGATATCACAAGTTCACTCTCATTCGTGCCTTTAGCCTTTAGCGTCGTAACGTTTGTTACGAATTCATGCCACAGAACCTTGCTCGGAATTCAAGTTGGAAAAGTTTACACGATTCAATGACTTCCGATTGGGACTTTGAAGTAGTCTAGTTTTGGAGGAAATGAAAGCACAGCCCATGAAACCATAGGGTGGGTATAACAATAATCGCTAAATGATGCAAAATAATGTGGTTAGCAAAAAGTCATTTTGAACGAAGGGCTCAAGAAGATAAGTTTATATTGCGATGCAAATAGCGTCTAGAAGAACTATCGTTTTGGTTCCAAAGGCCCACGTCGCCATCTATTCTAAGGCATAAATGCTAAAGAAGAACAAAGTGTTCGTGCGGAATAAACGAAAGGATATTTGCAAAGAAACACTTTGATACGCTTGAATTTCCAAAACACCGCCACGATGAATTCAAGGAAACAAACCTTCTTCAATCGAGTTGCTTCCATTTCACTCGCCTGGACTAAAATCTCAGAGACTTGATTACAACGATCGTCTTTTCTTTTTTTCTGGAAAAATATCATTCAAACAAACGAATGGAGTGTAATGAGGAAATGCTAATACCAGTAAAGAACAAATGCAGACTGTTCCTGTCGCGTAAAGATTACTTTGAAATTAATTTTGTACACTTATTTCCCATTATATTTACCCGACCTATCAAACCCGAAGGCTGAATTTGTCACATATTAATAACCTCGAGACAGTCACGTCAAATGACTCGGTAAATAAGCTACAGCCACACGCTCTGTAAAATTGAGGATAAAAGTGAAAAGCAACATTACCTGGAAGTAAGGTGCTGACATGCACGTGTCAGGATTTGCAACGCGTGTTTCAAGGCAAGTCACCAGTCTTTCCTCTCGAATTCCAAATGCGGCGTCAACAAGCTCAGCCACCAATTCAAGCGTCAAGAAGTCCAGGACTTGGACAAAGGTGTCTGAAACCTTTGCATGGATATGACAAGCAGCAATGATCCATTTCCGGATGTTTACAGTAGACATCTTCCGTGCGAATGAGAGAGATCGGGTTTTTGCGTATTGATAATACTTTAGCATTTCTGGGCTTGATCGAACGGCTTCTTCCAGTTTGAAGTCTTCGATGCCCTGTAACAAATTTTCAATGTCGTCCAACTCAACTGTGAGTAAGTGATGAAGATCGATTATATTCAAATCTCGAATAATTCTCCGGATCTCTTTGGTGTAGAGTAGCTTTTTGTGACCAATCTTTTGCAGCGACTGGGCTTGGAGTAAGTACTTTTTGTCATAAATGTCTTTGAATCCTAAACAAATATAATTCCGTGTTGTATTTCATATTATCCCTGTGTAATGAGATACAAGTTATAAAGTGACTTACCAAAGTGTTTGTACAACCGATTAACTCGTGGAATATTTCCTTTCATTGTCAAGATGGCCTCTGTCAGACCAAGAATCTTCCCTCCACGAAGGGAGGCCTTGTACTCACAACACTGAAATACATTTGTTACATTCAATCAGATAATCACAGACAGTGTCAGAATCCATTTTTAGAGCCCAGAATATTTGAAATTTGTAATAAATATAATTCAATGTTTTATAAATATCATACCCCGATAAAGCCAGCCAACTCATTCTTTAGAATCACGTCCAATAGGTTGATCGTCTCCTTCAATGGTTCACTGGAGTCCCCAAAGGCATGAAGAAGATCCTTGAGTTCTAAAAATAACACATCCATATCACATCTCAGATAAATCAATTAAGAATCGACATGACATAATGTAAACCTACCTGCAGCAACAGGCGCTGATACGGTTGGAGGTTTTTCTGCCTGAAAAAAGGTTTGAAACTTCTTTGGTTTAGGTTCCTTAGGAACAACAGACTTTGCTGACTCCGGTGCGGCTGCAACAGGTTGTGGCTGTGATGGACCAGGATTTACTTGCAACTCAGTTTCAGTACTTGTACTGGCAGTATCTTTACAAGTTTTTTTGACAGCTCGTTTTATCTTCGTACCAGTTTCAGAGGGGGTACTACATTCAGGAGCTGGAGTGCTGACAGCAACAATGGAATTAGGCGGACCATCAATGACACAATCCCCATCCACCTTGACACTTTTAGAACTGGAAATAACCTTGAGAGACGGCGGCTCGGAGCTCGGTTCTTCTACCTTCCTTTTGATTGCTTTCTTGACTTGAGTCTCACAAGATTTACCTGGTTGTTCCTTCCCTTCCATTGCAGGCTGAATTTTTGCTTTTTTGGTCTTCACTGGAGCTGCTATGGAAGAGCTTGGTTTTAGATCTTTTGATGGCTTTTTTTGAGTTAACGCTGGCATTGCCGTTGGTTGCAGTGAATGACGCTCCATCGCTTGAGAAACTATTACTCCCTTGGAATTGCATTGTGTGACTGTAGTACCCTTCGGCAATTTGTCTTTTACTAGTTGGTGGTTGACATGTCCACTTGTGGTTGCGGTTTCTGCCTTTTTCGCCGCTGAATTCTTCGCTTGGATGTAAAGACTGCTGGCTGTTGGAGGTTGGTCCGTTTTAACAGGGACCTTTCTTGACTGCACCGCAATTCGAATAGCCTGAGTTATCGGTTTCTCCCTGTTGATAGGATCAGGAACGCTTTGTATTTTTGATCTTAATGTCTTGGTAGCATTGTTGCATAGGAGTGAAGCTGAAGAACCTTGATTTATCACTGCTACTGTTGGTAACGTGATCGGTGCAGTGTTCCCACTGCTTTTCCTTGATTTTGACAAACTGGTGATTTTGACATTGGTTTTCTTCCGTAGATCAGCAAGTGCGGCTGTTGACATAGGATGTGTTGGTTTATTTGGAACTCGAGGTATAGCAATCATGCATGGGACTTCCCCGGAGATGGTCGTGACCGTTGGAATGTGGTAAGAAGTGTTGCTAAGTACGTTGTTACTACCCTTCCTGGTAATTCCCGAGCTTGTCACTTTGACCTTCATGATCAAACAACAGGATCTTCTTCAAATCCACCTACACAAAAAATAAAACGTTAAGAACCTGGGAGAACAAATTGGACTGTTAGACATACCAGTGGAGTGACAGTTGGCAGTGTCAGATGGACTGGGCTGCCGAATCATCTCCTGCCATCGTTAATTAATGACAGTTTACCAACGGTAATTAAAGTTACATGTTTTAAAATAAAATAAAAACAAGACACCTTCCAAGAATCAATCCCAACTTTTGATCCAGATTTTCAGTTTTTAAAAATGAGCTCCACCGATTTCGGTGCCCCTAAAATACCGACAAAATGACTCTGGAAAAATAAAATCTGGGCATGTCGTTTCGAATTGTTGACAAACACCTTGTGTGACCTTTTGTGAGATTTTAGAGAGTTTATTCACAATTTCTTTTAATGGATCCGGTTTTAATGGTGCTGAATTAATAAGCTAATGCTGGAGTCGCCTTGTAAATTTTTGTATTAAGGAATTGGCCCTTGGGGCCTTAGTTGGTTCTCCGACGTTGGTCGTCTGGGTCTCAAAGACGGATTTGGCATTAAGGAATTCGCGGCGACTATAGTATCCTTTGAGGCTACAGCCCTTGGCCTTGCTGGACTGCTCTTGTTCTGATTGGCCAGAAGGACCTTGGGTCTGATGATTTGCACTACTCTGAGTAGCCATGAGGAACCTCTCTGAGGGCTTCATGGTCTTGTTCATCGGCAAATTCGTCGAGGAGATACTGATTCCGTCCATTTCCCCATCCTCTTCTTCCTCGACACTCTTGAGGAAGACGCCTGAGTCACGAACTGTGATACCTTTACGAATGAAAGGCGGCGGTGGTTCAAGGATTTGGTCCAAGTGACATTGGTCGTGGATTTCTTCATTGAGGGCAGGGATTGGGTCGATTGCTTTGATTTCTTCAATAGCTTCGCACTGGGGAAGGAGTTCGTCCGCAGTGAGGATTTTCCCATTGCCTTCTCCGTCGGGAATCTCCAGGCGATCGAAATCATCTTCGTCCAGTTCCTCATAAGGAGCAACATCGATGAACTTGAAGTATCCAATTCTGTTTCCCAATCTGCCTATCCATAGGCCCGTTTCACTCCGCTCCACTAACTCTAGGATTACACCTTTCTGAAAAAAGAATCAAAGGATTCAGGTTGTACCGTGCGTTCCTTTGAAAACCACTCGCTGGTAAAAATTAACCATTTTAATTCCCTTCGAACAATTCGTCCAAAAAATGTTTCCCATCTGTAAAGGTTTGCTTTTGCATTTGCTTTTTGATTAATTAATTAATTTTGATTTGGGTACAAATTGTTCGAAGGGAATTAAAATGGCTAATTTTTACCAGCGAGTGGTTTTTAGCGTCACGTTAGTTTTCAAAGGAACGCACGGTAAATGAAGAATGGCGTATATTAGATTATCAAATCATTGTATGTTTTACCGGGAATCCTAACGCTTCCTCGTCGTACGGACTAGGAATATATTTTACAAGCGTAATGACCCTAACAAAGGGCCCATAATACCCTGCTGCTACAGTCAATCTCCTCGACCACCGACGACTTGGTTGACTACTCGTAGAGTCCCCGCACGTGCTGGTGCTGGACCCAGTTTCAACTTCAGCAGACGCGTTGCTGATGACATCCAGCCTCGACGTACTTGAGCAGATTCCACCCATGATTGCACTTTCATCGGCTGTCTCTCGCTTAGATGCATTGACCCTAGTTTCAACTTCAGCAGACGCGTTGCTGACGACATCCGGCTTCGACGTACTTGAGCAGATGCCACCCATGATTGGACTTTCATCGGCTGTCTCTTGCTTAGATCGATTACCTTCCTCAGCAGTAGGGATAGAATCGCTCCTCAACAATGGCCGCTGAAGATCGTCAGAAGGCTCGGGCGCGATGGTATCACCAGTGACGGAAACGTAGAAGGCTGTGGACGATGTTGTTGAACCCATAGTTCCTGGCTAGCTTCCTGGACAAGAAGTACTAAGCAACGTGCGCATTCGTTCGAAGAAATACAGCTAAAAAGTAATGGTGTCATTCACCGGACTTCCCATAAGATTTCGGAGAATGCCGTGTAGCAAAAGTTAATTGACGGTAATTAACCCTGATTTGCGAATGTTCAAAAGGTGGTACTTCGGTGGCTTCACTTGACACTGTTTTTTCGAACTATTTTATAAATAAACGCTGGGGGAATTTTTACGCATGCGGAGTTGACTTTAATCAACATTTTCTGGAAATAGCAAAATGCGATTGGAATAAGGTGATTCGGCGACAATTTGGTGTCGGGTCTTTGTTCGGGTATTGAATGACCGGGGGAGTAGCCAAAATGCAATGGGAAGTTGGATGGAATACCCGAAGGGTCAATTGTCCCTTAAGTAGGTCATTCACACTCATTAACGCTCGAATTCCAGTTCAGAATAAGTTTAACGTTTTTACAGGGTAGAGATTTTTGATGCGGCTGCGGTGAAGGTTGAGATTTCGGTGGATTAAAGAGCGGGAAGTAACTGAGAAGCACAAGGAAAAGAAACTGAGGAGAAGGTAAACTTGATTAATTGATTAACTTATTAAAGGAAAAGTAAGGAACCCTAACGGAGGGCAACTGTCTGTTGACCTAAAATGCTGGCAGCGACAGGTCATCTAAAAAGGAAGGCATTTTTGGCTCTTCCGAGGATTGCTAGGTAATGTTACTTTTACAACTAATTGCAAAATAATCTAACCTAGAAATTAATATGTCCGTGAAGTTAGAACCGGTTATGGAACCGGTTATAGCAGCGTGCGTCAAGTTAGCGGCAAGTCAGAACAAAAATTCGTAAATTCTTTTAAATTCAACTGAAATTTACAAAATCC
>VNWY01000290.1:0-56054 GCA_009869845.1 Pseudachorutes palmiensis
AAGCGTATGAGGAAAAGTTCTTATTTTGTCGAATTTTGATTTAATTTTTTTAAAACAGTTTCCGAAGATGGAGAAGATTTCCACTTTAAAAAAAACTAACTTCCAAATTTAAAATCAAAATTGGACAAAATAAGAACTTTTCCTCATACTCTTGGCTTTGCATGAAGTCCTCATTCAACTTCCTGTGTCGTGCCTGGGCCGAGTTATACTCATTCAAATCCACCAGTTTATGAAGCAGGATTTGACCCCGGCTACTAAAACAAACAAGAGGCTTTGTAGCCCTTAACACTTTTCAATTTTCCGCGACAGGTTATAGTTAAAAAGGATCAAATCCAAACTCTTAGAAACTCAATTAGGCTGAAGCTGTAATATTAATATTTCATGTAGTTTTAGAAGTCTCACTACAGGTAGAACAGTAAGTTTCAATCAATCAACCAATCTCACAATACTTCAATATAACACCTTTATTAGTATTCAACGTATTCAGTTTCCAAGGTTGGTGTTGTCTTTTGTCCAAAAGTAGTCTCAACTAAAGACATAAAATATGTTAAATTTACTCAGTAAATATGGATGAATTGACAATAATGTCAATTGGATAAACATAATATAAACTGAACATAAACCTCTATAGACTCGAAGGAGAATGATATCATGATACTACAGTCAGAAATCTAGTTTAACTTTATGGTCATGGCTGAGCCTGAAGCTAATTATTGGATTTCGTAGAATACAAATAGAATACAAATACAAATTTTAAATTCAAATAGTAAATACGTTTTGTATTAATTAGTTTGACAAAATGGTTTGTGTTTTTGTAATAATTAAAATGACATGTTGGAAATGTTGACAGAAAGACAAACAGAAAAACAGGTTGAAATGGTGAGGTTGGTTGTGGGTCCGAATTAGAAAACAATAATAAATACCCTTCAGTTTCTAATTTAATTCCGTGTCATTTAATTCATCTCGCCATAACTTACTTTAAGCTTAAGGGGTGAAAGGTAAGTGTAATTAACCCATGGATTCTGACTCATGACCTTGATTAGTGTGAATAACAAAGTCTGCTGATATTCCTACATGCTATTTTACATATGTTTTTAATTTATGACTAAACTACGTTTTCCTTGGGATTTAGATACCACCTACGTTTAGAAATGTATCGACATGACGGTCAATATAGTGTTGAAGGGGATGCAAATGAAGAAGTTGTATATTCAAGGGATCCAAGTAAGTTACCAAAAACAGTCAATTTGCATATATACATAACGACTTGATTGACAGTTCTAATCCTTGACAGTTTGACACACGAAGAATTTGTTATGCTCCGTGAATTAGTTCTTTTCTTTTTATTGTAATTTGCAGAAATCGTCAACTACAGCTGGACGAAGGAAGCAACACGTCTACTTATTGGTATCCGGTCACAATTAGATGCAGAGTTTGATGATCCGAACCAGAGGAAGATGGACTTGTGGGAAAAAATATCCCTCACTCTCAAGGATAATGGATTTGATTTTCCTCCTAGCATTTGTAAGATTGTTGTGTTTATGAAGATTTATGGTCAGGAAAGGTAGCTCAATTTATATGTTTTTGTAGGCGATAAGAAATGGCGGAACTTGCTTGTCTCTTTTCGTCGAACTATTAGTAGAGGGACTCAAGGAAAACTCGGAAGGTTCCCTTATACATGGGAATTTTATGAAGATTTACTGGGATATTGGCAAAAGAAGGATCCAGTAGCTGTGAAGAATTTGACTCTGGCAGATGAGGGCGCTGATGACAGCTTGCAAGTTGACGATGAGAACCTTGATGAATTCGAAGCCTTCCAAGACGACGAAAATTATGACGAAGACGACGAGGAAGAAGATCATGACGGTGGAGATTTGAATAAGTTTCTTTCCGTAACTCTGACTGAGTCTGACGACGAAGGCGTACAAGACGACTGTATAATTGGAAGAAGAGGTGAAATTGAAATACGTCCACATAATCAGACTCCGAGGGTTGAAAACTTGGAGATATCTGCAGTACCTTACTCTCCAAGTATGAAGCCGGTTGATAGCCCGCCACTGCTGAGCAGGAAGCACCCAGTTGAAATTAAGCAAATAAATAATAGCCGTTCCAATAAATTCCGTCCAACTCCAACAATTACGATTGAAGAGGTGAGACCCGTAAAACGAAGGATGCCTCTGAACGACGATGATGGCGTTGACGTAAGTTAACTAATCTACTTTAATTATACAATTCTGTAAACAAAAATATTGACATTATCTGTATGACCAGGTCGTACATCAAAATTCAATTCAAGCAATAGGTGTGAATTCACAACTGAACATTTCTTTGCGAGAGCGAAATGACGACAGCCAGGAAGATTACATTACACGAACTCCTGCTTCCAAGCAACAGCGACGGGATCGCGAAGACAGTCCACCCGCTGCCTGGTTGACTTTACTACGGACAATGGAAGAAAGCGCACAAAGGAGGTGGGAAGTCACAGAAGCACGACAAATTCGTGAGTATAAACAAAAGAGAGAACTGGATATTCAGTTGCTCCAAACAATGCAGAATTTATCAACAGTGTTAGTGAAAATGACGGAAGAAGCATAACTGTCAACTGCGCAGAGCTCAGAAATAATTGCTTCTTCACTGAACTTTAAAGAAAGGCAAAGCACTTAAATTCTAAAGAAGGTTCATGGAAATAAGTATCCTTATAGTATTTATTCAGTAAATGGCATAGACTTAACTTTCTTGCTTTTTGGGTTAATTCAAAAATGTTGAGGGCTTAAATCCAATTATTACTTAAAATTAACTCTTAAAATAACTTCAGATCTACTGTAAAATGTAAATCAAAGACGCGTTTTTAGAATAATTAACTCAGGTCCTAAAGGCTGACAAAGCTTGTCCATTTCTATTTAAAAAAAGAATAAAATTCTTTATAAGGGTGTAACAACCTTGGATTACATACCAAGAAGGATCGTCAAGAATGTCAATTTCCTTAATAATTTAAACAATTGGCCTATAAATTATAATTGATGTCTTTTCTTAGTAAACTAAGTCTAGCGTCGCTTCCGGACTTTAATAAGAGTCAACACAATGTGAGTTCCAGCCACCCTCTTTAATCACAACTTTCGTTTTATTCGATCTGTCTGTGTTTCTCAGGTGCCTTCAACATTTCCCAAAGTGAACAAAGGACATCATCCCTCGTGACCTTCGAAACATTCACCGGTGCCTGAAGTATTCCAGCTCCTTCAAAGCCCAGCGAGAGCTTTTTATTTTTCGATGACATAAGAAAAAACATCCCCTTCGAGGGATGACTGCTCGCGGCTTGATTTTTAAGAATCTTTCATCGTGTGGTGAGTAACAGGAACTGCAACCCCGTCATCGCGTCGCGCTCAGGGGCGCAGGAGATCCTCTTAACTTCACCTGTTGTATCCTTCATTGAAAGGAGGCATTTAGAATTGCAGTTAAGTTGACGGGTGTTGTAAGGACAATGAAGACCCCATAAGAAACAATTTTCACTTCAACCCCTTCATCCTTTTAACTTGTATTCAACCCCTAAGACGCTGTTGATCTCCTTCCCTCGCATATCCTGGTAGTATTACAAGTAGCACCAGTTGGTTTCATTCACTCACACGGACACATGCTCCGGAATTCCCTGAGGTGTTCTAGATTTCAAAGTGTTCTTGGGTCGTCAACCTAATTCTAATGTGTCGCCACCCCAATAGTGAAAGTGGGTAGAAGGGAAATTGACCATTTGGACACGAAGAGGGACGCTCTCTTTTGTCCACGCAGAGTCTACCCCACTGTCCTCATTTTGTGGAACTGTTATTAGGGAAATTGAAGTTGTTTCTGGAAAAAGGACTCAATGATGGATTGACTCTGGACAATCCAGGATGTAGAGGTTATCCGTGTCATCAAATAGCAAAAACAGAAGCAAAACATTATTGCACTTTTCACATCTTCAGATGCGCTTGTTCAGTCAAACAGTGTTCGTAGGGATGGCAGACACTAAAAAATTATTCCGGTGGACAATGCCGGGGTCACTTTTCCTCTTAAGCTGTGTGTTACTTCTGGGAAGTAGTGTTACCGGTCAAAGTTTATGTTCATGTAGCGGTGAAGTGCCATGTGAGAAGAATTTTACAGCATCAGAATGTACTTCTGGACGAGTAATTGGAAGGACGGATTGTCCATGCTGCTCAGTTTGTGCCAAACAATTGAGTGATGAATGCAACGGTGAGAGCGCACCGTGCGACACGGATTTTGGACTCATTTGCGGAACCGAAAAAAAATGCGAAGGTTAGTCCAGAGTGTTTTTTTTTCTTCTAAGAATGAATATCGCATTAGCTGCAATTACCATAAATTAAAAAAAAACTTAGAGGAAAACATATCACCGCACCGCATCTAATATTTCCTGATTTCCAGTGTTTTTTTACCCCTTATGCAACGGATATGTCCAGCCCAGCTAAAGCCAAATCTGCATTCATCCATGGCCATTTCCATTTACTGATTTCATGGCTGCCATTTTTCAGCGTCGGCGTGTCTCTAGACGAATGTCTCTTTGCCAAAATCTTAATTTATTTTGGCAATGGGTGTCAGTGCCAATACACGATTGTAAACCGCCCGACACCTGTTCTGGAGTGGGTGTAATTAAAGGATTTCTTATTTATTTGACTTTGACGATTGTGCAATCATCCATTGTCCAACAATGTAGAATTATTTCCAACCAATTACAATTGGCTTTTATGGGGGCCAGATTTTCAGGAATTATGGTCAAGTCTGATTTCATTGGTTCGAATATAAGAAAGTTCTAGGGACAAAATCCAAGTTCAAGGTTTCTGCAAATAAGGATTTAAGTAGACAACAAAGGTTGTTGCGATGGTCGTCGCTTCTTGCAAGTAATCTTAAAAGCATTTACATTAATTTACACGCCACTACTAAAAGGCGCCATGGCTATAATCGTTTCACACGAATTCATGTGAATCCGCAAAGGGAGGAAACCATCAATCACAGAGGAAGGGACGCTTTAAAGGAATTTCGTGTGAGGGGTACCTTAGCTTTCTTGAAGGGGAAGGTACTTTGAGATTGCATCATGACAACAATAGGACATTTATGAGAACAATGAGTATGCGTGAGGGAGGATTATAGAACTCATGCTCCTGAGAGAATTCATTGTTACCGTTTGCGATTTAAGCGAAAAATGAAATGATGGAGGTGTGTGGTGAGATACGTTTAAAGCTACCAGAGTCAGAATAGGGACGTTGCAGGTCAACGTCGTAATTCTCAAACGTCTTCCTTTGTAAGAAACTTGTCGCGCCTGGTTGAGAAAGGAAATGAGTCGTTATATTTTTAAGTATTTCGAAGATGCGACACGCAAGATTTCCATCCGTTGTTTCCTTCCGGTGCAGACTCCAATTTAGAAAAATTGTATCAACGTGGGAAGTCTGTTTACGCATTAAAATATACATGACATGAAAATGTAAGAAAACCGTTGTGAAATATTTCATAAACATTCCAAATATTCCGCAAAGTTTGGACCACAAAGATAACTGTGTATTAGATGACAATGCAGAATTTGTCACTCGTCACGATTTTAAAGTTAGACTGCCATTTATTCAAGGACTATAGGGGATCGTGCCATAGAACTAACAATGATATGCCGGATATTTCTGTAGTCGTGAATTGTTGGCACACTCTCATGTTTATAATCTTGGGAATTGAGGTGTTCGAAATAAATTCGATATTCGTGAATCGTGTGACACATCGTTCTCAGACCTTTAAAAAAAATACTGGAATTGCAATTGATATTAGACAGAAAATGCTGCGGAAAAACCTTGAAAGTAAACTAATATTTCTAGATTTCCTTTCAAAGATTACACTGGATAATGAATCACGTTCTTTCCTACAAGGACTAGGGGATCGTGCCATAGAACTAACAATGATATGCCGGATATTTCTGTAGTCGTGAATTGTTGGCACACTCTCATGTTTATAATCTTGGGAATTGAGGTGTCCGAAATAAATTTGATATCCGTGAATCGTGTGACACATCGTTCTCAGACCTTTAAAAAAATACTGGAATTGCAATTGATATATTAGACAGAAAATGCTGCGGAAAAACCTTGAAAGTAAACTAATATTTCTAGATTTCCTTTCAAAGATTACACTGGATAATGAATCACGTTCTTTCCTTTGTTCATTCGCCCGTGAGAACTTTGTCGAAAATACCCAACACCTGCTGCAGTGCAAAGATGTCTGCCGCTGCGTTTTAGAAATGTTGATAAACTGTTTCTAGGTTAGTAGCATGGCTTCTGCAGGAGCAGCCCTGAACTTATCATTTTTGGCATTGTCCGAGATGTTCTGATTGAAATTCTGCGTGGTGTCACGTCCAACAAGTCTGTCAAGTTTTTAAAACGATTACTACCTCAATTACTCCCTTCTGACCAGTTGACATTTTGCTATGCAGCATAGAAAAATCCTTGGTTGAGCGTAGAATCTTCTTCACTTGAGGGATCATCGGTCTTCGCCATAATTGGGGGAGTGGCTTGGGGCGCTTTTGAATTCAGGCTTTGTCTTTGTGCCATTTCTTACGTTTTACGTGCACGTGTTTCAATCGCAATTGGAATAAGGTGCAGTGTTGGAATGCTTTTGGCTAAATTGGAAATACATACGCGGTTTATCGTTCTAATTTTCTTCAAAAGCCGCAATTGAATCCGCCAAACCGACCGCCATAACTCAATGGTATCTTATTACTCGAGTACTAAATCGGTCACCGGCTGTTTGCAAATGAACTTGGCTGTATTCTGCAAGAAATCGTCACCCGATTTCTTTAAACAAAAGGAAGCCGTACGCTAATTGTCACGGTCGTAACAAACATACAAGGGAAATCTTATATCCTGAATGCCGTGAAAGATAATGAGCTTATTCTCACACTTTTTGAATATAATCTTGTTGACCATCAATTCCAAGTGAAGAAAGTGTTTCTGCTTACTATTTCTTAAGTTTCAATTTAAAGGTCGTATTTTCTGTCCAACTTTTCCTTCTTGGATGGCAAAACATGATAATGGAAAATGGCAATGTAGCACGTGTTAATCACTTTTAATATAAAGCGGGTGGATTTCAATTATGGCGTACTTGAAATAAATTAAATCAAAACGTTTAATTATTTTCAGCCCAAAAGCCGTGCCAGGATGATACCGAATGTACTTCAGACCGGTTTTGCTTTGGTGGTGCGTGTGCGGATCCTTGTAAAGTATTGCCAGACGTCTGCCTCGATAATGGACAACCCACAAATGGGATTTGCACTGTGCGAAATCATCGGGCCTTGTGTTCATGCCCAATTGGAATGCTGCTGCCAGCGGGAAATCACGAATGCATGCCGATTTCAGGCGTCCATGGAAATGAGGAGAAAGCAGGTAACGATGAAATTAATGTATGGGGGTTAAGAGCTTCAATGACCATTGTCCTCTCAAATATTTAATAAAGTAATCGGAGCAAAAACATTTTTAATTTAAATTGTGAAAGCAGTGTTGATTTTGCTGGTTATTATCCTGATGACGCTCCAATTGGTATTTCACCGTTTGCTATCAAAAACCCCATTGTTGTTTGATTCAAAGGGAATAAATCGAAGGAGAGAGAGGTACTTGAAGTCCACCAATACCTTGTTAGTATGTCGTCACAAGTGGATTCAACGACCTGCATCAGAATAATCATAGTAATTCCCCATTCACCTTCCTATACCTTTACAATAAAGAAACAAATAAGCAGTAGTCGTCTGTGTTAATGATTAAGCAGCAAGAACTTGAAAGAAAGTGACAAAGTAATAGCAGATGAATCTTCCGTCACGTCTTGTTTGGATTACAGATCTAATCATTGTAATTATGACATTGGAAAGATGCGGACTGAGGTTTCATCTTGGAAAAAATATAATGTCAAAAACATGAGAACTTATTGTCGTGCTCGTTAGCATTTTCAATCGTCCATTCTTAAATTGATGATGACATGATGTGGTGCTATTCATCCTTAGAAATAATGATAGAAGGAATGAATTGCAAAAAAAATTACCGCAAAATGTTTTTTTATTGATATGTGAATGTTTTCCTCAAGAACATAGAATGATGAAAATAACATCCCGAGATAGCCAATTCACGAATTTATTTCAATGAAAGAGATTTTAAATCTCTACTTTTTGTTTTAATGGACGAAAGGTGTGTAATCATTATTCAACACTGCCTAATTGCATAAATTGATTACTGCAATGACCTCCATATTACTCACGGACTTTTCCCTAAAATTTTTGTAGGATTCGTATGAGATACTAAAAGGATTTGTAGACGTCAAAGTGCTAATTCACAGTCCAAATACGTGGAATTCAGTTGTCTTTGACTATTTCAGGAGCAGTATGTCACCAAAATGGGACGACCATAAGCACTGGGAAGAGGATTTACATCGAGAAGTGTTCGAAAGTGTGCGAATGTAGGACAGATGGAGAGATGACATGCAAAGAGGTGTCAGTGACGCCGGATTGCAGCAAAGGGTTTATCCCAATGTCAAGCGTCACCAGTGAAATAAATGAAGCCTGCAAAATCTTGATTGGGAATATGGCGTCCTTCGATGGCTGCTGTATCCCAGAATCATGTAAAAACGTGACAAGTCAAGATCACCCAGGCGTTAGTAACAAAGGAAGGGATTTTAAACTCTCCGAGTCTCAAAATAATCTCCGTGATGAGGAAGAGGAATCTCCTGTACGGCACAAGAGCCCTTCTGAAGATGATAAATTGACACTATCAAGAGAGATGCTATTGAGCGAAGAAGATCATAAAGTTCTGGATGAAGTACTCCAGAAAGTACCAATAATCAACCATCAACTGCCGGATGAAGGAGCAGGATCGATGAAAATTACCGTTGTCAAAACAACTAATCACTCTGCCTCAATTAAGCTGCCTTTACATGAAAACGGAGCCGTTCTGTCAATCGCTTTGTCTTCACAGCTAAAGGAAAATGGCCAAGATGCTAGTCTGAAGGGTGAAAGCAACTTGTGGAAGGAGCATAGGATCCCTCCTGGATTGCCGATGTTGACACTTTCAGATTTGACACCAAATACGTCATACACTGTTAAATATTCGGTAGGGGATAAGGAATATCCGGCTCTCCAATTTTCCACTCCTAATACCATTGGTAAGCAAAACACAAAAGCATCAGCCAAGATTTTAAAGATTTCGTCAATCATTCATTTGCACACGATGATGATCTTGCGAAATTCTTGTCGCGCATCGGTGACTATGATTTAACCTTAAATAGGATAAACTGCCAATTTGTTTGTGAATGTTTTTTCCGTACACTTAAAGAAAGGGAAACGGGACATGACGCGTTTTTTCACATCCATTTTTCCAATGGTTTACCTATGTATGAGCTACTTAAGATTATGCAAACCATAATTGAAATCGCACTAAACTGAAGACTTTCTATTTTCATGTCCTGCCTTTTCGCCCTTCTTGTCAATCATAACATCAAAATGGCAAGCAGATGAAGCGACAAAACCCAAAGAGACTCGCCCAAGTGTAGAAAATAAAAAGCAAGTTGAAGAAGAAGGGGTAAAGCAGGATGAATTAAACATCGAAGAGGAAACGACGACGCAGCTAATAGTCCCTGAAAAATCGATCGAGCCGGAATTAAATTCTGATGAAGTGATTGGCACAACTGTGAATAAGACGGGTAATGAGAGTGACGAGACTACGATCAGCAGCGTGGGTCCAGTAACGACCGTGTCTTCGGATGGCTGCCTCTTCAACGAGACTTTGTATGAAGTTGGAGCCATTGTCTTTGAAGGGTGTGACCAACGATGCGAATGCATGAAGAATGGACAGATGAAATGCATTGAAAGATGCTCCATCCCGTTCTTTAAGAATGGAACATTTGCTCAAGACCCTCTTTGCTTCGAGGAACCCTCGGGAATTGACGAATGCTGCGTAATTGTTGCTTGCGCTAGAAATTCACATGCAGGAACTGCCAGAGGTAATGTTTATGATCTTATTCTAATGGAGCTTTGAAGAGCATCAAAGGAAAAAGTTCAGATTCAATAATGCATCGGCCACTCTTTTCCTTGAACTTTTAATTTAAATTCTGGCGACCTACCATCATCATCATCTCTACCATGCATCTTATTATTAATTAGCCATTGTTCAGCTCCTTCCTAGAAAGCATGATCTAAAAGTATGCAAACAAGGCGAGTGCGAGTGTCAGGAAATCGTAGCATCACCTTTCTATTTCAGTATTTAGAAAGGCCGAGTGAGATTATGATGATTATACCTAATTGAGCATTGTTGCATGACACAGAATGAGACTTCCTATTATCCTATTTATTAATTTCGATGCGTTTGTTTATTTCTTATTAGAACTGGCTCTGAACCCTTGTGACGTTGTCAAATGCGGACCAAATGCGGATTGTCGGTATGAAGTCAGTCCAGCGGGCATGCAAGCTGAAAATCCAAATCAAGACACGCTCTGCGTATGCAAAGAGAATTTTCTCGGAGATCCTTACGATGAGACCAAAGGGTGTGAATTAGGTAATGTCAAAAGTGGATTTTTAATGCTATCAATGACTCATTCTTGAAGTATATAACATTAATCACACTCTCTTACACACACACAATTCAAGTTTCATTTTCTTCTGATTCATACTGAGACTTTTAAATTCAATTGCTGCACTTAAGTTCATTAAAAGGGACATCACGGCAGGAGACGTAGAAAGAAACATTTCAATGGAGACGTGTAAAAATGAGTTACCATTAATAATAGCATCTTATTCATCCATACTGCCGTAGATGGCAATCGGAAAGGTACATGACCTCTGTGCCTTGTTAGCATTCCCTCGTGTACTTGTGTACTCGTGTAAAAAAAAGATTTTCAACATGATAAAAAATATACACTTCGGATCAAAGTTTTCGTGATTTTTTATTCCTTGAACAATAAATGAGTTAGAGATAGTTCACGCACCCCTTCAAAAGGGGATGGAAATGGGGTGTGTATATACGCTCCAGAAAGTGCGAGATGAATGCAAATTGTTCATCAAGCGTTTTTCTGAATTCAACGAAAATTATTCATTGTGGATTTTGCTAACTAGCATTCATTGCAGAATCTCGAAAATCTTTGAAATCTCTCACAATGAAAAGAACAAGTTTTTCATTCATGAAACGTATGGGGGTGATGCACCCCTTGATGAGCGTAAAGCTTTCGTCGCTTTCCTTTTCAGATTCACAAATTATAAACAAGTAGGATTTTGTAATTTAAAATGGTGGATTTTACTGTACTGAGAAACAATGTTTTATCATTTAATTTATTGCCCAATGTCCAGACGCTATTCACAATCATGGAAATTATGCAAAAATTTCTAACAACTTTGCATTTACAATTTCAGCTGTGACGACTTCAACGTCAACCTCGTCTTCAACCAAGCCAACGATTGCCACCATCCCTGAAAAGAAAGTGGAAGGTTGCGTGTCCCATAATAAAACCTTTGACCACGGGGAAGAATACTTGGACGGCTGTAGCTATAAATGTCACTGTGAGACGTCAGGCGAATTCCTATGCCAAGTAAGTGTCCCCAACCTGTTGATGTAGGAAAAAGTTTTGAATTTCATGGAAATATGAATTTTTGAATAACAGCCACGATGCCATTACCGTCACGATGAGGATACCAAAATTCCAGTCGGGTGTGACATTCAAAAGGATCCTTCCGATCCTGAATGCTGTGAGATCCTCGTCTGCCCTGGAGAATCCGGTATTAAAAAGGAGAAGCCCAAAGTTCCCACGGATGGTTGCGTTTATAAGAACCAATCGTATGAAAAGGAAGAGAAATTTTTCGATGGCTGCGATCAGCAGTGTATGTGCTTCAGCAATGGAGATGTAACTTGTCAACCGAGGTAATTAATTAGTGTTCATTGGGAAATGTTCAAGTCAAGCTCAAAGCATTAAGTTTAGACCGCACAACGCCCAAAAAACTACTTGTCATTCTTGACTGGTTAAAGAATAGGACAATGTACTACAACTCACTTCACTCAATGCAAAAAGGAGGACGGCAAAATGATCTTTTTGCAAAACCGAACAAATCGTTTGAAATAAGAGATCGGTCTACGACACGCATTACTTTTTACGCTTTTTAAATCCATCTCTGTTTGAGTGGATGTGGATCCATTAACGACTTCTTGTCGGAAAAACGTGTACTAGATCCCGTAAATCAAACGAGGGTGGGAAGTGGTTTGTGAGATGCGTCTCTTATTGGATTTTAATTGACTGCTTTTGATTCAGATGTCCACCGATTGGGCCGTCGACTCAACTTGATAAGGACTGCATCACGCTCCAAGATCCAACAGATGCATGCTGTACAGTTACAGTTTGTGGAAATCAAACCGTGAGTGACGTCATGAAGGAAGCAATTGAATCTGAAAGGAAGCGATTGGAAGCTGTTGCTAACAATCGGGCACGAATCCTTCAAGACGGTCCTGAGCAGAATAATCAAACGACGTCGCACGACTTGCCCCACTTGTCCTTGAAAATATCGATGGTTATGCCTATCAATGACTCTTCGATTTTGGTCTCAATTAGAATCCCAGAAGATGAATTGGCAAGTTTGGAAAATGAGAATATTGCCATCTTCTATTCAACCAATGGTTCATTACCCAATGAAAAATGGTCAGAGATGAATACAAAGGTTAAGGACCTTTTTGTCGAAGGGAGTGAGGAGTTGCATACAATCATTGGCGGACTGGAGTCTGGAAAAGAATACTTTTTCAAAGTGAAAGTTATGGGGGTGGAAAGCAACGTTAAATCAGGGTTGACAAAATCCCCACATGAGCGACCACTGATTACTGGGAGTATGGAAGACAGCCATGAGGATCATATTGCTTCAGCGGAAGATACAAAGAATCATTCCGGCCCTAGTTCGACTGAAGCATCGTGTCACTACAAGAACAAAATGTTTTCCGCCGATGAAGAATTTTACGATGGATGTGATGAATATTGCGTTTGTGAGGATACAGGGGTAGTCCGTTGCGTTCCAATTGAGTGTCCGACTGATTTCGCACTGGACTTGCTCGATTCCCATTGTGTCAAATGGGAACCAATAATAACCGATGAAGAAAAGTCACCGCCCAATTGCTGCCCGGAGATGAAATGTGTCCAGAATTCAAGCTGCGTCTACGAAGGATTTGCTTTCACCCACTTTGAAGAAATCCCACAGAAGCTGACGGGATGTGAGAAGAGATGCTACTGCCAATATGGAAACGTTTCTTGTCAGAATACGTGTCCACCCATGAGTGACAAACCACCGGCAACCCTCCCTTGTCCACCGGAAATGGCGACCACAGTGGAAATTGACGACTGCTGCATGACTTGGGTGTGCCCAGGAGCAGCCAAAAATCAAACCACAAGTACGCTTGCTTTGTTTTTACACTATACATGTATGCTTGTAAATTCTGCTTTACACCTTCATTGAATTCCACACTTTTTAATTTCTCACCTACGACACTTTTGCCTTGTTACGTGTTATTTAGACGGAACGAACTCGCTGCTTCCTCACCTTAATGCCACTGCAAATAGCCTTCCTGTAGTCGATCAGAATAAACCAACAACTGGAATTCTGAACTTGACAAGTTCCCAAGTCCCCGACCATCGACCTCTAAACCACCATCTAATACATCATGGTATAATTTACGACGAAGAGGATCAGTTTGTCCCCCCGTCAACTGGGAACCAACCAACGGTAATTCCGTTGGACAAACTCAAGGCACAACAACTCCAGGAACTCCTTCATCAATTGTCAAGTCAGAATGAGGCTGGGAGTCCCCATGTGACAACTCCCTTTGGACAAGGAATATATATATCTGTCAAACGCCCAGAAGAAATACGGGATCTGGAGAGAAATGGGGCCAAAGTGGTCGGTCATGCGACGGATGGCAGCATCGTTCTATTCCAACCGGCCGACAGACATGGCGACCGGCGACGTCCACCCCCTCCACAGTTTCCACCCAATGTAGCACTCCCAGGTTTGTTTCAATCTTCGCTTTCTCGCAACTTTTGCTTTTGCTTTGCACCCTGATTGATTGAAAATTAATAGAAAGTTAGCAAATCTTGATTTCATAAGCTCCATTATTCCGATTCCAGGGCCGGGTCAGTTTCCATTTGGACCTCACTTCCCAGATGCTCATCCCGGAGTGTCACGTAAATCCCCTAAACAAACCATGAATAATACTTAGTAAAATTTTTAATAATTTGTAGATGATGAGATCACGGGAGTCATAATTCGGGCATTGAATGAATCCACATTCCACATTGACTTTTCAGTTTCTCCAGTTATTGTCGGGCTTCAGGGTGCTGTTGAAGTTTCCTATACCAATGAGTTTGCGTAAGTGACAAAAGTAACAAGAAACTTGACGCATTTTGTTATGATATTTGTACATTCCTATCAGAACAAAGCCGGATCCTGCGCAATGGGAGAAACAACTATTCCAGCAGCCTGAAGACATCATTGACAATTCTCACCTGCAACTATTTTTATCCGGACTACGACCTGATTCAGAGTACCATGTCCAAATCCAAGTCATCCTATCAAACATTCATAGTTCGCCAATCAGTGACATATTTGTCATTCGAACTCCACCTCCATGTAAGCCACTGATTTCGCGTTTCCACTTCGTCAGGAATTCATTGAATTTTATTAATTGGTTACAGCCCTGCCACCGGAGATTAAAATCGATCCTGAAATTAAAGTTGTAGACACCTCAAGTCGCACTGCTGAAATCAATTGGCGAAGATTTACCGATTTTGAATCATCTCTGATCGATGGGGTCCAAATTAAATACAAAGCTTATGACGATCAGGTATGACACTTTGGATCTTTATTCTAATTAATGCTAAAACGTTTCATTATGTTGTAGCTATTTGCAACAACTGAGTTGATCCATCGCTCAATTTCAAGTTACAAGCTGACTAATCTCCAACCTGGGAAGAAGTATGAGGTTGACTTACTCCTGGTGCCCTTTACAAATCAAACGACCGAACTGAAATCCGAGAATGGCATCCATATTGAAACACCGCCGGAAGTGGATGACTTCTCGTTTACAATCTCACTTGAATCAGGGAAAATCACGGAGCAGGCTGCAGAACTCATTTGGGAAGGAGTGCCCTTCCCTGAAGATAAATTTGTAAACATTTATCAAGTGCTCTACCAAAGTGATAATCAAAAGGAGCAAAAGAGTTACTTTAAAGTGGCTGACAGGGAAACGACCAAAAAGGCAGTTCTGTCGGAATTGAAACCCGGAACGAGGTAAGGCGGCTCCAGTCCAACAGTTTTGACAACCTTCATTCTTCTTAAAATGGAAATGCTCGTCTGTTTCAGATACCGGGTTTGGCTAGAAGCCTTTTTAACCAATGGGAAGAAAAAACGCTCAAATGTCATATACGTTTTAACTAAGGTGGGGTCATTGCCTTCTCCAGAAAAGTCTGAACATGGTAAAAACTTGTGCATGCATTGCCCAATGGATTTTCTGATATGATGACATTTATTGGAATATTTCCTCCATATCTAGAATCTAATTTATTGAACGCTCAAAGTCAAGGAGTCGTTCCGCAAACAACGAGTTATTACGGAGCTTTGGTAGCTCTAGCCATTGTGGCGACATTTTCCGTTATTGGAATCATCGTCCTTCTTATGATCCTCATCAAAAAACAAAACCAGTCCAAGATAGCTATCAACGATAGGAAATCCGAGTCATCCTACGACAATCCTTCATTCAAGGTAAACGTCTACTGAATGTCCACCTCCAAATTAACCTGTCCTTTTAGTCAGCCTTGAATTTGTTGTTTATTTCAGAACTATGATATGGAAGCTAACGGTCACAACAAATCCAGCGAACTCTAGTTCCAAAAGAACCATGAAGCAGCCATTCTGCCATTGAAATTGGATTACGTCTGAAATAATAATCGTAACTTTGTTTTTGTTGCGTTTTGTCTTCTCCCTGTGTGAATGCATTATCGACCATAACACATTTAAAACTTATTTTATAATTTAGACATTCATAGCGTTTTTAAACAATCATTTCTAATTCAAGCAATCAATAAAGACTCGACGTTTTCGACGAAAAAAAATGTGCAGGTGCAGTCCATTGCCTCCAGCGTTTCCACTAAGGGAAGAAACGCAACTACTTTTAGTATTAAGGAAAAATGAGCTCCAAAAGAATTAATTTTTGAGTTTGAGAGTTTCCGATTTAAATTTTTCTTTTTTCTAATTTTTCTGATGTATTTTAAGCGTATTTAGTTTGAAATAACGGCTGGGAGCTTGAAGCAGACGTGGTTTTTGTTGCTGCTGTCAATCAACTTCCAGACGATGTTCAAAGATGTCTGAAAATAATTAAATATGAAAGATTATATTATCAATTGAATTTGCAAGGTCACTTACAGTTGGATAAGATTTCTCGACGGTAAGGGTGGTGGTGTAAACGTATTTGCCTCCAGCCTTGAGTGGGCACTTATCTCCGGTCAGAGACTTGCAAGCGTCAAACAGCAACACCGTTCCATGGAAGCTCGATGCCAGCAATTTCTCCAGTGACCTTAGCCTTCAAAGTTGGAGAGGCAGCTAGGCGGACAAATTAATGAATAAATTGTTTGCCTAAGTTAAACGAATTAATTTCTACACTTACAGACTCCCGTGAATGACATTTTGAGGTCGTATGTCTTTCCCTTGACAAGGGTGACGGAGCTAGTGCCATCTGGGAATTGAGGAATGTCCAATACGATGTCCTTTCCGACAGATTCTTGTCCAGCCTCTTTAAAAACAAATTTCAGGTTAATATTGACGTTCAATTCATATTTATGCAAATGCCAGGGTCTTACTGCAAGGCTTCAGAGTGACTTTCCCAGCAGATGCCAAAGTGGCCAACAAAAGAATGCAGCAGAATCGAAGCATGTTGGAGAGTGAAAGTGGCTGGAGGATTTTGGAAAATGCAGGTCAAATTACTCAGAAGCGAAGTAAGTGGCTTTGCATTATTTGCGCAGCATTTTTATATTAAAATGTTCAGGCAGTTGGTGAGTGGGAAGTCGATGAACAATGTACAGAGATTATCGGTGTTTATTCTGCAGGTGTCAAGGTAGGCACTTGATTCTTAATCACCACTGATAAACTCCGAATAGAGCAGCAGGTGGTTAAAATAGTAGACGGCAATGATGATTTTTAATTGACAGTTCAATGTGGGGTTGGAAAGGTGACCTTCCGATTTCCCCAGGATTAATTGAAATGCATTCATTTTGAGCTCAGGTGTTCAGGTGTTTTTCCAGAGTTAGTAATACAGTTAAATGATTTTGAGAGATAATCATTTCACGTAAAAATGTTTAGGGAAACCCGGTACTTCAGTACATAAGTGACACCTGCGTATAAAACACCTGTCATGGAATTCCACTTGCTGATGGGATCATGATTTAATCAACGTTCAAGAGCCAGGGGTCAAAGGCAACGCGTGGGAGCCGTTTTGCACAAATTACATGCATCGCGCAACGTTAAATTGTTTTAAGCTTGCGCAACACGGCTTTGCGCAATGCGCAACCAGAGGGTATAATTAGAAGACAGGTATAGCGGTAGTTTAACTCAGTGCCAGGAGAATCTTGCACGCCCATGCGTGCTGGGATGCTGGGAATGAGATTTTGAAGGCATAAAGAAAATGGCTGCAAACAAGGTGGCATACAGTAATGGCTGCCCAGTTTGAACAGTTTATCAATAGGTTGCTGCATGCTGGTGTAAGTCATCAGGTTATTGCTTAGTATCCTAAATTACTGCTTTCTGGAAATGTGCGATATTATTACGTTTAGTATTCCTCCTTCCGCATTGGAAAATTACACTGTCATGTCTTTATGACGCCATTTTGTGCCACTCTTGCTTCTATTGACCCACTTCAATAGTATTTTGGCACCAACAATATATTTCTTGTTTCAATGTCAATAGAAGTGAAGGTGAAGGATGTCACCCTTGCGCCCTTGGAATAGTGGCAGCAAAAGAGTTGAAGGTTGAATATATTTGTAACGGTATCCTTGTCGTCGACGACATCTGGATAGGTCGAGACTATCTAAACCAGTCTGCAGCACAACGTCTATAATGTTGATTTTCAAGGCGTTTTTCAGAGTATAATTAATTGTTTACTTCACAACGGAAATAAATGTCAGTTTGTGTCCTTTTGGATAGGATGCTCTCCATGTTTTCAAGGGATTCCACTTTTCATTGCAAATTGGTCAAGACGCAACAATGCTTTGGCACGTTATAGTGTAAAGTTATCAATGTCGACGTGAGGACAATGAAGGGGGTAACAATGGGCTAGAGGTAGGTGATGTGATTTTAATTTATTATGTTTACAAGTCGTACAATTCTGATAAGAAAATGCTTCCACGAAGAAGTTTTAGTATACTTAGAGCACCGCCAATATTCTATATAAGACATGCAAATTGACAATTTGCGATCAGTTGACCATTAAACTTTGTCCAGAAGTTGGCCATTCTTAAACAATCAAAAGAAGAAGAATGTTGAAAGCGACCATCATCCTCTCCCTTTGCGTCGCATTTGGTTCTGCCGTGCACGTGGATAAATGCAGAGGTAAATCCCATAAAACAAACTAAACTTTTGCATAATTTACTTCTACATTGGGTGTCAACGATTTCGGTTGTGGTTGACAATTTAGCAAGAAACAGGTGAAGATAATTAGGGTGAAATGTCCTTTGCTTTGTTGTTCCCATTGGGATCAATGGAGGGAAACAGTAAGCTCATTAAGTGGTCCCATGAAACTCGGCGTTAAACTTTATTTCAATTTCTTTTTGTGGTTTAATTTACGTCTACATTATTGATGAAGGTGACTCATATTTTAGATTCCTTTTAAGTGCACTACTGCCTGTGCAAAGCAAAGTTACTTTTCGACTCGATTTAACTGTCCGATAATGGTCAAATGAAACAGCCAGGAATATAAATTAACTTTAATTAGTCTCTAAAGGTGGACATTATCCTTGGCCACAGGGTCGTTTAGACTCGTCGCATAAACGGTTTCAGATTTTCTAATTAGCATCATAAAGACTGCCCATGCGGCATGATTTTTCAATTTTCCCTCTGAACACTCTGAAGCGACAATTTCTCGTGCCACTAAATTGGACGAGGTAAGGTGACTCACTTCTTGCTATTCTCAAAGCCCAATGAAATTCTCAAGGGAATTTGTACCTCAAGTTGACCATCAGCGTGTAAAACATTCCAGGGTGAACGGCTGTGTTAATTATACAAAAAATCGTTTATGTCACACGGAATTTTAATGTCAATTAAGTTGTTTGTAAATTCTACACGAGACAATGCTTCTCCTTTAAGTCGTAGAATTTAGCACTTGAATTATGTCGTAATTTTAATCAGTCCTCCATTACTTGTTTGTAAATTGCTGCTATCACTGTCATCGCTTTCCATCACGGTTCCACGGTTTCCTGTGCTGCAGCTGAAGCTAAACATCCAGATCTGGCAGATGCTTCCTCTCGCTTTCCTTTTCTTCTTCCGCTCTATTTACGAGCATCTGCCTTTCTCCTCTTCTTATTCCACACTGCTTTCTCCAAAGGTGTCAGTGGTTATTTTTCCTCGACTCCAATTTGTTATTGCAAAGGAAACTTCCTATGCTTTCACTTATGTGGCTCCTTTAACCGTATGTGTGCCAGTCTCCTTGTCAATATCCTACGAAAGCATTTCTGAGAACTGAAAGCATCATCCTCTGATCCACACACACACACACGCCATTCCAACTTTTACTTTTATCTCCGCCCCCTGTAATCAAAAGGTGATGATTAATGCTCCATTTAATTTTCCAGATATTTTTGGAGCCAAGGATGGATCTTTCGGAACGGCCAAAATTGAGGACGTTCGTGTAAGCGAATGTTCCGCAACGCCCTGCAAACTAAGGAAGGGAGAAACCTACACGATTGAAATTGATTTTGTTCCTGGTACGATCCAGAATTCCTTAATTATGACTGTCAGGTCTTTGGGGTATAATTTTACTAGAGCTATTTAAAGTATAATCGCCACCACCATACAATTTTTTCGTATGAAGTGGAGCAAGAGAGGAGCTGAAAAGTTTATATTTGGGAGAGTGTAGTAGGATTTCCGACGTAGAGTTTTGATTTGATGCGGTGCTTGGTACGACAAGACCGCTGCCACCACTGAACAAAGTAATTTCAAGGATTTATTTTGATCCTCTACAGTTTAAATTGGAAATATTGCAATAAGACTTTTCAAGGTACTAATGACTCTCCACGTTAAGCAGAAGTGGTTGTGGATGAGACTAGGAACAATGGCAGTGGTTATTCTTTGAAATGCAAATTTTCGGATATAGACCTTAGCACAAAGGGCCCATTGTGTCTCCATTCGGGCCCTGAATGACTCTTCTGCTCTTACAATAGACAAGCCTTACAAGGAGCTGACTACAGCTGTCTTTGGAGGGATTGGCATTATTCGGGTACCATTCCGTGAAATTCATGGGACCAATGCTTGCAAGGATGTACGACGGAAGAAAGACGGGAAGCTCGGGTGTCCTTTGGAAGCCGGGGAAACCTACACCTACAAGAACAGTTTCCCGATTCAGAAGAGTTACCCTGCTGTGAGTCTCTGCTTTCCTTAACTATAATAATCATAATAGTAAGATTTGATTTACTGAGAGCATTAAGATGGTGTCTCTCGTTTTAAGACTTTTGAAACTCCCACAGCACCGTACCTTTTCTATTACGGTCCTCCTCCTCTCTCGCCAAAACTTTGTTCATTCTCACATTTGGGCTTTTGTTTGTGTCTCTTAGGTAAACGTCCAAGTGCAGTATGGGCTCAATGATGGGAAGTCCCCTGTGGTTTGCTTCAATCTACCATCCAAAATTTCCAACTAAATATTGTTCAACTTTTTAATTTATTGTCAACCCACAACTTTCTCCGCCGTGTCTCTACCGTACTTTCTCTCAAAAGGACAAAAGGCATAATCCACTGGGCTTAAATGCCGCTACCACCAACGCCGACCCCATAGCTTCAATTCCTCATCAAAATATTTTATTAATTCACGTCGAGATTCGTCGATGGAAACTTGTGTATCCTTATTATGTTGTGTGGAAATAAACTATTCAGTTTTATATAGGATCCTTTGTTTGGGTTTTTCCTGTGTTGACTAAAGCTTCAGAATCGGGGTATTCGGATGGGGATGTTTTGTTGCTTAATTCACACGTCAGAAACAGAAGGCTCACAGGGCGGATTAAGGTTTCAGCATTATTTTGGGGAAATGCCACATACAGAGAGACTGGAAAAGGTGACCGAAAACGACGTCATCATGACAGACAACAGTCCCTTCAACTCTACGTGCGTCAAAAACAAATTCCCCGCATTCCTATTTGGAATCAAGCTTTCAAAATGGCAAAAATGTCTTATCTTAGCTTATGCAAAGTTTATGCGTAAATTCCACTGGGGGTAATTGACCTCATGAGCTTAAGATTAGAGAATTAGGTTGATGAGTTTGGAATTGTTCTTCACATTAGGGAAAGCGCTGCTCCTGATTTAATTACTGCCATGATAGCAAAAAATACAAATGACATTATTTGCAAACGGGAATTTTTGATGCGTCACGATTGCATCGAGTGTAGTTTCTGGCAAGCAAATCCGATTTTGTTTTCATTAGAATATTTTTCCAAGTGTGCGACTTGGCTCCAAACATCATTAAGCTTTGATCTCCATCGACGAAAAGGAAATCCCAACACCTTCCTGTGTGCGAGGACGTGAAGATTAATCGAGTTGTTCAGTCGATCCAAACGGCATGTCACAGGGTGCATTTGAAAAGAACTTGGCTTTGATTATGGGGTGTAAAAGCGCCTGAACAAGCGTCTTTTATTCGATTTTTAGATTTAAGCAATCCAGAATGCATACTTAAAAATAGCTATGTATTTTTACGTTGTAAAATACCCTCCCTAACCTTCGTTTTTGCAATTTTCCATTTTACTATTCAAAATAAAGCAACGCCTGTTAAAAGGGTAGAAAACTGTCATGATTCAGATTCCCAGGGAAGGGATCAAGAAATTATTTTTTCCTTCTAAGCGTCATTTCCAGTTTGATTTTGTGATTTAAATTCAGAGTAATAGGGAACAGAATTCTTTTTGCTGACAGGTGCATTTATTATTCCGATTTTGGAAACAACGCATCGCAATATCTGAAGAGATGGGACTTCTGCGTATTCCTTCAACATAAAAAGGAGCTGAGTCAATTGAAATGACGTTAAGTGGCAAATACACATCAATCTTTTAACACTACTGTTCCGCCTAGACCTTTTCAATACAGGCGTGTAAGCTTCATTCAACAGTAGTTCATCCGGGTGAAAAGCAAAGAAGTGCAAACACCCGCCCATAAAGTTGGTCTGACGCAGAGAATGAATGGTTTAGAACTCAACAACGGCCGACGACCTAAATCCATTTGCTACGCACTTCTATTTTGTATAATATTAAATTCGACTGAGTTTGACAGAAAGAAATGGAGGTTTAGTTCCTGAGAATAACAGGGGGAAGAAAACTTGTGCATATTTAATCTAATTTTTCACAAATCTATCCACTTTCCACTCCAGTTTATTGACTCGGTGTGCCACGCAGAGAAGGCAAAGAAAGGCCATTGTGGCATTTTCAAAGTTCTCAGATGAAAGGTAAAAGTAAACTTTCACCAAGCACCAGACGAGATAGGAAATCCACTTCAGTCGCCCTTGTGTCAATCACGTCATAGGTAAATACTTATGCTAGTCCACTTCCAGAGTATCTAATTTAAATTCAATCAGCGAATCTCAGTAGCAACAATGAAACTATACACTCCCATTCATCCAAATGTCACAATCACCTATTTAAAAATCATCACATTAATTTAAAGTGAAAGCTAAGAATTCATCATAGGAATCTTCCAAATATAGCTACAAAAAACAAAACGAACTTTTTCAATTCAAAGATACGCTCCGTTTATACGACTTGCTTAAGTTTTAAACGCAAGACAAAAATGACTTAAATAATTATAACCTTTTGAAACTGTAATTTACAGTTTATTGATTCCTTTAACCTTGTCCCTAGCTTAGTTTTCTCAAACGACGAAAGTTAGATTTAGAATACATACCCACAAATCCAATTAATGCGTCGTACAGTTATTTCCTAAGTATCCGTTCATTGGGTTTTGCATTTCTTGTGTTCTTGTATGCTATTGATTTCCTAATTACACTTCAACATTGTCAATAATACGGAACAATAATTAATGCTTTCCGATGAAAGCTATAAGGAAAGTCCTCAAAGGCTTTTTGGTGACATGCAACCAATTAATGTCTCCCTTGACGGAGTGTTTTGTCCCATGGACAAATAAGAGATAACCTTTGGGGTTTCTAAACATTTCATGAATGAGCTTGGTAATTTCGCAAGTTACTTTTTGCACGCTTGTGTGCTCAAATAGACTGATAAAGAGTCTGTCGATTAGGTTTAAGACTTGGGAGCTTAATATGTTTCATTCTGTACGTGATTTTGGTGCTATAAAAACAAGGAGACTTTTTACTACAGTATGAGTTAAGATTACTTCAGTACCGGTAGTAGTAGGCACAACGGATTATTAAACATGCACAGTAGAACGCTCATTGCTCACGCGGATCGTCGTCATATTAGACTGGAGCTAATGGTACACATGTAAAACTAGAAATATGCATGTATGCCCTGCACAGCCTTTGCTTCTAATAAATACCCTTTCGTGTCTCTGGCGTAATTTGAAAGCATTCACTCCATTCGCGGCGATGATGGAGAAAGTCCTATTGAACAAGGGCAAAAGAGCGCATGGGAAAGAACTCCTCAGCAGGGTGGGAAATAAGGTTTCCCTTAAAACCGGCATGTCGGAGAAAACCATCCAACACTTACAGCAGTGGAGTGGGACTAGACGCTTCAAGAACCGCCGTGCTCCGTCACAAATTAAAACTTGTACAAGTCTCAAGAAGTGATAAGTGCAAAGTTGGCAAATGGGGAAAATTGGGGAAATGTACTTGTAGTCTTGCAGCAGAGAACGTTTCGCAGTTACTCTTTGTACTTACTCTAATTCAGAAAAGTGAAAGTTCTCTTTGTCCAAAGAGAGAAAGTAAGGCGCAATTGGTTCTTCTAAAGTGGAACTCTGTGTGGTTTTAATCTCGAGATTAAACTCCAATAAACAACAAGAATCAAAAACTTTCTTTCTTCTCTGGAGTAGGGAGTATTAATTTTTACAGAGAAAACTAATCTGTCACTGTCTACCCGGGAAGAATTTTCCCTTATGTACTAATGCCGGATGAAAGCGGGATCGACGTCAATTGACGATCATCACGAAAGTCTTTAGGGAGCTGTGGAGTGAGTATTAGTGTGAGGCACAGCTATATAGGAAGGAGAAAGATGGAAAGTAAAATATGTTCCTGATAAATAATTTATTATGAAAAGTGTGAAAGTGCTAAAAACATAATGGTGGAGAAAGCATCTGTGTGTACATCTGGACAAGAAGTAAAATATTACGTTACTTAGGATGAGATAACGTTATCCAGCAAAAGGAACTTCCAGGCCGACTCTCAACCACTCGAGGATGAATTTATTAGTTCCTCCTACTACTTTGCCCTGCTGCTACTTCAATATACTCTCCGTCTTAGACAAAATCCTGGACAAAGGAACACATACGCTCATCAATTGACTTACTACATCGAGACTGCGACTGATTCCTTTTCCGAAAAAATTGTATGTGCTTCGAAACTCATGTTTTATTGACCAACTGTAAAGTGAATAGTGCACATAAAGTAAGACACGTAACTTCCATTTGCTATATGTGTCGCGGGACATGGGAACTCTCAAGGTTGAAGAAGCCTAGTCGTGGAGCAATAATCAATCTCAAAGTAACCGTGAGACTCTTAATTAATTGACTTTGAGAGTATTACAACTCAATTTCGAGAGTGAAATCACATAGTCGAACGAAGAACGAAATCAGACGGATCGATGTCTGCCATTCCGCCTGAGGAACCGGAGTGACCGAGACTTGGCTTGTATGTAACGCTCCAACAAAAAGCAAATTTCGGATTCCCGTATCAGAGTCCCGAAATAAAATTGATTGAGGAGCAGGAAAAGCAAAGGGAAGAATAACAAGGGGTTATAGGAATATTGACATTCACACTTTCACTAGAATCGACCATCATTCCTCTGTGGCCGTTGCGATTGAGTAGGAGAGAAGACGTTGAAGGAAAGCCATCAGAACCACTCATCCCCTTTATGTCGCCGACCCCAAGAAGACACCAACGACAAGATTGCGGTGGTCGTAGAAGGCCATGTGACTTTATTAGAGTCACTTCTCAAGCATCCTCTTTCTCATCACAAAGACAAGGGTGGCTTGGAAGGGAACGACGGAGGAAAGAAGATCTGTCAGAACAAGAGCTAAAACCTTTGTCACCGTCAGGAAGGGCAGAGACCCTCCTACAAAATTTCCCGGCGTCAGCTGACACCACCTCCGCCACAATGGAATCGAAGAATAAACTGGATAAAAATGGGAGGGAAGTCAATCCGTCTCCTTTCCGTCAAGAACATCTCCAGTCGCTAATCAGATTATTCAGCTATATACTCAGACTGACATCCATTAGCTATTATTACCTTCAATTTCCTCCTTCAACGCGACGTCTTCGTGTCAGGTGTCAAATTAGCTCAGTGAAAATATGTGATTTCATCTGCATAATCGCTTGGAGCCTTTGCCTGCTTCTACCGGCACCGGTGACACCCATCATCACATCCAATGCCATTCTTCCAATGGACGTTGCAGGCAAGTCCCGGCGTCAATCCGCTTTGGATTTTTTACTTTCCCCAATCTCCTTTTACTCCTCAATAACCCCAAATCCGATTACAGCTCAACTCCTTAAAATTATTATACGGCATCACACCTTTTTTATGTTAGCAACATCCATAGGCTTCTTTCCACTTTTAAATATTTACGAGCTTCCAAAATTTTATGCTAATGCCAATTTTCACACGTAAATACCCATCAGGGTTAGGCTACTAAAGGCTCAGAGGGACTAAACTCTTGGAAGTTGTAAAATGCAAAGAGGAGAGGCACTCCTCAATATTGGTTTCAAAATAAACTTATTCAAAATAGGCTATTTATCGATGGACACGAAAAAATCTCATTTACACTCGGAAAGTTATGTTCAATAATGCATAATAAGAAAACACGGCAATGTTAGGGGGAAAGGAGATATTAGAACCATGTAAACTACGACATACACAATTCATGGTGAAAGTAAAAATCCATCTAACAGAATTGGGTCTTATCCTCGATCAATCCGATCCTCATCTTCCACACTTCTGAAGGAAAAGCATTGTGTATCTTATTATAATGACCTTCGAGTAACCTTTTCGGTCTTGGAAAGGAAAAGTTTCACTGGCTTTACTAAAGAGTCCCTGACGTGCAAAGTCGTGAGCTTAAAAATATTTTACTGCCTCTGTTAACAAAGTGAAAGGTAAAGGAAATCAAAAACCCTTTTTCCGATCGACATTTTCATTTCTGAGTTTTTGGGGAAAGCTCCACTTCACTTCCTCCCCAGCCAAACTCATCTTTCACACCTTCCCAGCTCCTTTCTTTCTCTGTTGCTTATACATTACATAATGGCCCACTCTGCCCCCAAGGCTTTGTTATAACTTTCACTTTTCAACTTCCGAAAATGGATGAGATCCACGAGTGTGTGTGTGTACAAAAGGGAAAGGAGGAGGGGAAGGAGAGATTCCCATCACTTTCCCCTAGATCTAATGCCTATTCCCAATATGTAAAAAGAAAGCACTCTCCAAGGTACAATTCAACAATCAAGACAAGAGAGATTCTCTTCCCGCTCATGGAACCCAATGGTATACACACCGCTGATCCGCTCACCGTGAATATCCTAGATTCCGCATTTCCACGACTCCTCATTGTATTCACAGCCTCTGTATAGTTTTCAGGAATAAGTTTCCCGTTTTGTGTAACAGGGAGACCTTTTCTCCATTTTTGTTTATACACTCCCTTTCTCATGAACTACTTTCTCCACTCCACTTTGTAAATAATGTATGCCTTTTGTAAACGAGTCCTTCAAGAAAGGAGACATTGGGAAAGATTGGGGAAAAGGATCCAATTTCAAGGAAGGTATTGGGAAGGTGTTCCTTTTCTGTAGATCTACGCGCTTTTTATATCTCCTGGAGAAAGAGAGAAAGAAAGAAAGAAAACTCGAAACCGGTTGGAAAGGGTGAAATTTATTATTACTTGGAAAACGAGATCTCACTTTGTGGGATGGATATCCTTCAACTATTGATTTTACACACCTTACTTTCTCTCTCTATGTTTTTAATGGTTCCAACACACCTTGTGTGTATATATGGACATACACCTTTTTGCTTGTTTTGACGACCAACTTTCTCCATCCAACATGCAATCATGACGATGGCGAACTCACCTCAGTCTATACTTTCAACTTTTATTTTGATAAGGATATTTTTCTCTCTTATATTTTCCACAACGGTAAACAGACCAAAAAGATTCAATTCAGCTGGGGTCTAAGATTCCCGACTAGAAAAAAAGATGAAATGTTAACTTTGGCAATGAGCTTGGGTTTTGAAAAAGTCTTTGAATTACATCGCGCCGCGGCGACGGGGACGGAAAACTTTTTGTATGCATTTGGCAATATTCTTCTTCTCTCCATTTTGAAGTCCCTCGGGTCTTTACCTCGTTAGCTTCTTTTTTGTTCTTTATATGGAAAGACCTCGACTTTCTGGGATAACGGGTATTTATTTATGCGCGGAGAGATATACGCTCTAAGAAGTTAGCCGAATGTTAGACTAGGGATTTCTAAATATGCCGTTTCTCAGGCGTGCTATTCACTCTATAATGTCAGTAATTGCTAATAGGATCAATTCCAGTTTGTACTTTTCTGATTCCAAGACTTTCAGGAATCCTTAGGAATTCTGAAAGATTTAGATTCAGATAGCAAAGAAGACAAATTGTTGGGTTAAAAATACATGGTTTGGCAACTATAACCAGATGGTTGTACCCCAACATCACGTTTACGGAGCAAAACGTGAGTTTCTGTATTTTCATTTTATCATTCCGAATGATTGGAAATTCAGCTATTTTCTACGATGGATGAGCGTTTCGTCATCTCTTGGATAATACTTTTGTCACGATCCCAAAGTCTTCGTATATAGTAAATGCGAGTCTTGTCAATATGCGGGATTTTGGGTAGAAAAAGCTCCGAGTCCAATTTTTTTTTTTCACAATTCAAGTTTCCTTTGCAACTGGACAACAGTGTAGTCGTGTTAGAACTTTATAAAGGAAACTGCTTATGCATTTTATTAGGGTCATCTAGCCAAGTCATCTGGTGCCTTGGGAGTTATAGAATGGGAACCATAGCTGGTACTTTTTGGTACCCACTACTGCCAAAAATTGTCAAGTAACGATACCCCAGGGATGCATGAAATATTAGCGGTTTGAGAAATCAAACCCACTTTCCCCGTTCACAGTGACATATTGCCTCTACATTTCTTGACTTTGTCCTTTCCCTGTTGTGATGTTGTTGGTCTGCATGTGGTTTCCTCTGGAATGGAAATGGGATATTGTGATGAATTTACTTTTTGAACTGATCCTCTGGAATTTCAGTTGGAAAACTTCCACGACGATCCATCCTGTTCTACCATTTGACCTGAACGGATTATCTCCCATAAAATAACAACACTGTGGGAAAATAGTGAAAGTCTGTGAGAATTCGGTCAGACGTTATTCACTAGTAGCGTAGCCATTTTCAAGTTAAACTCTGAGAGGGATCCTCTCTTCCGTGGCGATGAATTAGTTTGGGTAGAAGATTAGGAAGAGTGACGATGATATATGAATTAGCAGTCTATCAACCCACCATTGTTTGACACTCTATTTTACTTTGGTTGGTGTAGCAAGTTTCAGTGGCGACAGGGAAGAGGTGAAGATTTACGACTTTGATAGGAGAAAGCAAAAGGAAAGTCTATACATTATATTAGTGTCATGTAGTCCTTATTGCATGTCACATGACATACCTGAAGGACGTTTCCCTTATAAGAAGTGCTGTGGTGTCTTATGGCAACGACGAATAAGACTTAACGTTACCACCGTCCCCAAGAAATAAAGAAAGAGAAAGGCCAGGTGCGGCCAAGACAAATGCACCCAGACTTTCTTCCAATATGTATACTTCAAGTCCCTTTTGGAAGAAGCGTATTTATTCAAAATGAGGAGTCACATTGGGAACACTTTCACCCTTAGAGAAAGGCACAAGAGAAAGGGAATCACACACACACACACTTGGCCGCTAAGGTCGGAATCTTATAGTCCTTTTGTTCAAAAGACGTTCGCCACTGATTTATGGCTGCCAACCTCTCCTGTGTCAACCTGAATTTTTGGTACGCACTCCAAAAACTTTATTTTTAACGTTCTATATTGCAAAGGCCAAATCGTAAATGTGTGTCCTGCTGCGAAGAGAAAGACTAATACGGTGGCTCCACGCTGTTTTCCTTTCCAAAATGAATGAATAATCCTTTTTTGCTTTCACCTTGCATTTCCCATCAACTTTTTCTATACAAGTATCCCACTTTCTCTCCTTCTGCGCTACTGTATCTGATGGTAATTTAACAAGACTGGTGAAAGTGGTGCTCCACACACCCAGAACACTCCTATCCCACCAACCTACATTATCTACCGAGTCAAATACTCTCCCATTCGTCATTTAGGAAATAAAGGCAGGCACGAAGTTGCACCTAACTCCTATAGCACGTGTGCTACATTTCTTTTTCTTCATAAAACTCAGGTTTGTATTCAGAAACTGTGCAGAGCATTACTTTCACTCACACTTTGTATCTAGTTCTTGAGTATATTTGAATTATCAATGTGCTCAGGGAGAAAGTAAAAGGGTTGCACCGTGTGTGCCTAAAGCACATCATCGTGTATATACGTTTTACTTTGAAGTTTTACTTGAATCCGTTGAATGGGTGAAAATAAGGATAGGACTTGACCTGACTCTACAAGCATTTTTGTTTGAACTTAAGATAGAAAAAAGTAATAACTCTTTTGCACAGAGAGCTAAAATGACCAGAAAGAATAAAGGTTGGAGGCCTTCTTTAGAATTTACTTTACGTAGCTTCTTAATTTCAAATTTAATTGCCCTCTGGCCCAGAGTGTGTGTGCTTTTTGCCAATTTTCTAAACAACTTGAATGTACAAAGGAAGGCTCTACATTTAATCAAATCAAAATTGCTGTTGATCTCCCATTGAACTCTTTTCAAAGGAGTTCAATAAGTCTCTGCCCACACTAGCAGACGAAGCGCTAGCAGAGTTTGTATGTTGAAAGCTTCCTCCTTTCGCCTACCTCCATGAAACTCTGGTTTCATCAATACAGCACAAGAAAATTGCTGATTGTGCCAATACACAACACAAGGAAAAGATCCCTGAGAGCCTTTTGTTGTTTTTGTAATCATCCACCTTCATTTTGTTCGAAAGCGTAAACCCATCTATAAAGTGATGTGCATTCTCCTTTCATCTTTTAAACTCTTTTATCGTAAAACTTCAAAAACGAAGAAGACTTTCCTTCCATTTCAAAAAATATTGTTCCATTATTCTTACAAGAAGGTCTCAAAGGCAAAAAACGAACTTTTAATATAAGCTTTCAAAGCAAGGTTTTCAGCTAAATTAGTTTTCAACCGTGCAAATATAAACAGGTTGTAGGGGGTGTGTGCGAAAATATTCAAGACAGATATCGAGGATAGTATTAACTCTATAGAATAATTTAGTCTCTGGGACCTTTCTCTCCACATTATTCGAATCCCTGCTCTGAAAAATTAATACGGAAAATATGAACTGTATACACAGCCACAGAAGGGCTTTCATGAAAAAGTAAAAGCAGTAGAAACTTTGGAAGGTTTCATCTCATTAAATAAAAAGTCTGGAGCCTCTTTTTCCATTTTCAGAGGTTTATATTTAAAATTGAAGAGGTTCGTTCCTGTCGTCGTTTGTTGAGAAAGTCAGACGTTAAATCAAAACAATGTCCCACATTTCCCACTCCTTCTTGCTTACTGAATATAATTTCGTCGTCTATGGTGCTATGGTGGACTGGGGAAGATAATGTAATGAGACAGGGAGAAGAGCCCTTCTTCAGGCCCCACTTCAAAATGGGAAAGCACAGCTCCACAACGCCGGCAGGAGTCAGCTCCCTTTCACCAAAAACGAGAAGGGGTTGAGCAATTCGAGGAAATTGGATGTTCTTCGTTTATATGAAATCGTCATCCAGTTAGCTCGTACTTTTGTTTATATTTTGGGTTCCTTGTCAGTTCAACATCTGATATGCTCCTTGTCACTCGTGGAGAAAGCAAAAGGGCGGCGGTGAAGAGAAAGTCAAGGCATGGAATGAATTTTCCTCCACACAGAGAGAAATGTTCGGAGAAAATATTAAACTCCAGACTTCCAGAGATTCTCATCGTGTGACCGCAGGATATTTTAAGGACTCCAAAATAAATTTCATTTAGGACGATGTTATCACTCTCTTGTGTGTCCTGTGCCTTTAACATTTACTCCGTTACATAAACTTCTACCATAATTCACTGAGTGGGAAGGAGGTTGTGCGGTCTCCACATTGATTTACTTTAAGATATTGATATAAGCAATAACTTTTAGACGTGAAACCGCGAAATTAATGCAGAGACTTGCATAAAACCACTGTGAAAGTATTGGGAAAAGGAGTTATCCAAATTAATGATATCTTAAGGTTGTATTCTCTGACCTAATTTTAGATTTTCAAGATTTATTCCTTTTACATAATTTGAAAACACAAGTTGAGAGACGCCTCCTTTCTCCTATACTTTCTCCTTGTACTCTGCTTTATTTATGAATTCACACCTCAGCATCGATTTCCCTTTGCCAACTTTCTTGATTTGAAACTTTGGGACTGGAGAGTTTGTTTATGAAATTACATAATTAACCCTTAGGAGTTTCTAGACTTGGAGCATCAGGAGAGTAATGGATCTGCTCTTGTATAAATTACTTGGATATCTTTCCAGTCTAAACATTACTCACGTTACCAGGCCGTTAGCCAACCCAGATATTCATTAATGGTAAAATGGGGATTATGTGAACCAAGATTAACTTCCTTTCATTACCTCCAAGACTAGGAGATCAATTTATAAAAGGAAACACGGCTCAAGGAGTTCCCCATCCACTTGACACACAAAATCATAATTTCAAATCCCTCAGATGAGACCTTATCAGATTTTAGAAAGACTTCCGTAATAATCCAGCATTGGAGTTCCTATTAGCTTTAGGCCATGGAAGCAAGCATGGTCGTACATTAAGCCATTCCATTCCGGAAGCATTCCACTAATCGCGTTATCAAGGGAATATAAGATATATATATATTCACATAAGGTGACCTTTCAGTTCACCTTTACTCAGTTAATCAGGTAGTTTTACCATGACAGAGCAAATACCATGAAAGTTTAAGCAGTTAAAATCCAAACGGTAAACTGTGGAATTCAATCATTAAATTAAAAGGTATAACGTTCAAAGCTTAGAGGAATGAATGAGGGAAAAGTGACATTCTGGATGATAAAATCAATTTTTGGGAAATGCAATTAAGTAGCCTATGGTAGTACGGGAGTTACGGGAGACTCCCTGACATTTCGGAAGGAACATATAATGAAGTTACGCGGAATCCGGACTGACATATATTCTGGGACATGACAGAAACTCTGAGCGACGGCACACGCATCCCGTCCTAATCCAATCTAATGAAGATTCAGAAATGTTGAAGTGCTATAGTAGGAATTGAGCCCACACACACAATGTTATGACGTGAAAATACAGTTGATGAACAAAATCAATGATGAAGAGTTTTGACATAAAAATTATAAAGTAAAGAATGTCTATTGGAGACGACGAGAGAGGCTCCAAGGTGCTGTTATAACATAAATCCAAAATTGGAATCTTGTTTTCGTAGAATATAAATTCGATTCCTTTCTGTGATATCGTATTGAATTACACGACAAGTCCATTGGACAAGGGAAGCCCATTGTTCCTTTCTCCTATCTTGTCCCGTGATAGAAATTCAAAATGCTCCAAAATTCATGACAGCGTAGTCGGATATTTAGGTGTGAAATGAATATCTACACACAATAGGAGTATAGGACGGGGACACTCAAATGAACATGGCAGGACTTGTAATTTTCCAGTATCCAATGAACATAGGATGGGTATCTGATTACAGTATTTCTCGTGCAACATGCTTTCTATTTTATTGGACAACTCTACAACAATTTTCTGACAAAGTTTCCAAAATCCACACACGTGGAAATGCAGTATGTTCCTCGTTGATAATAAATTGCATGCACCTTTGGAACATTTTAGAAGAAAACTCTTTTGTCATTAAACGCCTGGATACATTAGCACTCTTTTCAGAAATCCGAAAGGAAAAACTTTCAAAAAAGAAAATCACTATATATACTGAAGACACGCAGTCACGCTACCGCCAGGAGCAGAGAAGATACGTGAAGCTACAGAAAAACACTATTTCAGGCAGCTCAGAGTTTGAAATAAGGAAATGTAGGTTTACCGCTAGGTCTAAAGGTCGCATTATTCATTCAATAAAAATCGGATAGAATTGAATGCACTACGTATGAAGAATATATATTCTCTATTTTGTGTTAAAATGATCTTGAAATTGTACTTTATGACTTTTGGATGACAGCATTTTCCAGTGGTAAAGTGTGAGAGTCCTGGAATCCTTAAGTGCTCCCATGTATGGGCGAGCGTCAGCGTTTCCTTATTTGCAGACTTGAAATTGTCTAGGATGAAATTGACACAAGGGTGGGTTCTTCAAGTACACTCCTCGAAGCGTCTGACTCTCAGTTTGGGAGAAAATGGGGAAAATGGAGAAGAAAGCGGAGGAAATAAGCATCAATAACAAGAGGGTTGGGAAATGTGACCTAAGAGATTCCCTAAGGCTTGACCACGGACTTACTTTCTTTTCGTTTGGTATTATTTCATCGTATGTGAGCGTAAGGGTACTGGTACTCTTCTTGATACAATGTGACGGAATACAAGTCTCTGTTTCGTCTTGGGTTGGTAGAAAGTCAGGAAGGCTTGGAGCATAAGCTTTCTTGACGGTTGTTCAAAGTCTTGTACAAGCTCCTCTGCACACCGGAGAAAGTATACTTTCTCCCTTTAGGATCTCCAGAGACGCTCATTTTCTTCCGGAGGATACGCATCCCCGGCTCACTTTAAAATAAACTTTTCTCTATTTACCGTCTACCGGTATATATTTCATCAGGACCTTCTTAAATAAGGGAAACAAAAGCCAAATCCCTTCCTTGTCTTTGGGAAATCATAAGGTCAGGCCCATCATCATTAACATCCGCCCACCTTCCTTTCTTTTTTACAAGCAATAAAAAGTAAAAGTTCTTTGTTACACAGCCGACAGTAAAGTCACTCAATAGTGAAAATTAGATTTAGTACAAATGCATCACCATAGTGTGTACACTCATGGCAATAGTGTACAGTAGACTGTTTAGCTATTCTTGGCACGTTTGGAATGGACATGGAATTTGTAGCACTTTTCTTGACTCCTTTCTCTCTCAATTGACTGATTTCTCTCCGTACTTTTCAACCCGAGAAAGAAGGCTTGGAGAATTCAATGGAATCAAGAAGACGACATGACGGAAACGCGCTTCCGTGATCCGATTTCACCAATTCCAAATCTCGGCGTGCTAAATTGACGTAACTTTACTAGCCCATAGAGTGTAGCCAATATAATCCTTTTTTGCAATCAAATAGTCCTGTGTAATTTTGCAAAATCCCACGCTCTCTCAGCTAAAAGTGATTGAATTTTTCTTTTTTTTTGACCACATATCGATATTAAATGAACTTTAACAGCACAACATGGCCAGGTTTTATGAAAGAAATATTTGAAATCCGCGTGTTTGTTTTCCAAGTTGGAAATAAATATGGGGCCGCAGAGGGAGGAACTGAAATACATAAAACACGCAAAGCAAAAACAGCAGTGGCCATCATAAATCAAAGGTTGCCAACTTTATCTTCTTGAAAGATAAAAGTCAAATCAATTGCGGACTGTTTGTACTTACACTTAAACGTGTCATAATGACAGCCGCCCTTGTTATTCTTTTGCTAAATTGTTACCACACCGCCATTGAATTGTTGTCAGATGTCAATCTCCTAAAGTCGCCGTAAATATTTATTCTCTCAGAATAAGGACACCATTAAGGATTTTGACAAAAATGACTCCGTATGTGTCAATCTCTATTCATAACAAAGCCTTCCAGGGCTTGTCATTTTGCGAAAATGAAATCCTTATTTTCATTGGCAACGCTAAGAGGCATTCATTTCTACTTTGTGGTTCCACTTGGACTCACATTTAAGATGATCGTTAAGAACCTCCCGAGTGGTAATCTTATTTTGTATTCTGCAAATGTGGAATTACTTTTGGTAAAGGACACAGCGGGGAAAGTCCATAAATTTTTTATCCGTTTGGTTTTCTATATAGTCAAGTGTAATGGGGTTAGTCCAGAGACTGTGGGGGAAATGGACGCCTAGAATAAAAAGAACTGTGACAACATTAGATTAACCGGATTCCTCCCGGCATTTGAAGTGACCTAAGTGGAGATTTAACCCAGAAGGTAGTAAAGGAGTTTCTAAAGTATGGGAGGAGAAAATGACTCTGGGAAAATTACTTCTTGATTCGGGTCGTGGCAACTTGCCACTGATCACTTGTATTAGACTTTATAGGATTTTTATCAGATAGGAAACTCGTTTCTGTCCTTATCTCAGGAATCTTTATCCGACGACGGCAGAAGTGGACACGAGGATGCGGGAATGACATAATAAAGACTTTTCCCAATTTCCCCCGTTGGTGTGTGTCCATTTATATTAGTTTTGCCAATTACGATTTAATTCCTATTAAAGGTAGGCGATATAACTTTCTCCAAACGTCCCTTTAAGCTTTCTACCGGCCTCTTCAGCTCTTTCAAGTTCCAACTAAAGAGGCCCCTTTCATAAAACATAAGCCTTTTTACTATTTCCAAGTAATAAAAGAGTCATCAAAGGCTTCGGCAATTTTATTACCTCAATCCTCTCACCGTCAGCACGTTATTAAACTTTACAAACTAGCCCAATGGATGTTGAGGCCAATTGAGCAGTCGTTAAAGATTCAAACAGGGAACGACCGGAAAGCCCGGGTTTTAGGAAATTAAAATAGTAATCAATACCTTTGCCTCTACCTCCTTTTCCTTTGCCAAGTTAATCCAATCGAAAGTAAATGGAAGTGGCATACGGTCATTTGGCTAATGAATCCTAGCTCTAATCGTTATGTAAATAGTCTCAAACTTCATGTTTTGGCATTCTCTCCTGTATTGCGGTTTCAAATGTGTGCGTAACTTTAAGAGAAAGTTAGGAAACATTTGCTTCTACCCTGTCAAGAGAAAGTAATTTCTATCTAAGCCACACAATTGTAAAAGGATTCAAATAACAGAGCAACGGAACCATAATTTATTTCAAAAGAAGAAGAGCAAACACTAAGGATTTCAAAGTGTAAGTGTGAAAAAGCTAAGTGGCGAGACAGTAGAAAATGGATACGTCCATTAGCCCACAAAGGAGAAAGCTCCGTAATGAGTTCAATCTTTTATAAAAGGAAATTATGTCGGCCACTTCCGAAACGAAAAAAGAGAATTTAAGTGTTAAGGGAAAAGAGAAAAAGAGAAATTGTGGCCTATTTTCATCTATTTAAGCTTTCTAGACACGAACAAACGGTTCAGCTTGCCGCAGCAATGGCTTTTTTCCTTTTGTTTTTTCGTAACTCCAACAGAGAGTCAAAACTCCCACAAAAAAAGAAAACAAAGGCTCATATTGTGTGTGAAACAGAGTTGAGAAGTCAAAAGCAGTTTTTATTCTATCACAAGGATAGGCTGGCCCTTGTGTTTAAAGGGCCTAAAGGAAAGAGACATTTTGGACTTGAAACTGAAACAAAAAAAAGGGAAAGGAAATAAGGCTGAAAAGGGAGAAAGTACGTGCAAGTGGAGAAAGTGTAAGTAAAAGGAGGGAAGCCTTATTCCGAGCACACACACTCGAGATGAGCTGTTAGCTTTCATGTTATCGGCTGAAATTGCGGAAGGACTTTAATTAATTGAAGACATATTTTACTTTGAAACTACCTTACTTTTTATTACGCAGAAGATTGTTCCCTTCCCTTCTTTCCTTATTTTTCCTTTCCTTATGGATGAGTGGAGAGGCGGAAGGAAGATGAGATCCTAAACTTTCCCCTTTATAAGAGACTGAGATCATTCGATGGCAGTTTATGATGAGATGGTTTTATTCATGCAGACAACCCCACTACTTTCTCCACAAACTACTTTCTCCAATGCGGATTTTCCTTTAAAAATTCAGCAGTCGTTCGTTCTTTGACGTCCTTAGCCAACAGGGCTGGAACTAATCTGACATATTGTCTCCATAACCTTGTTAACTTTAGAATGAAGGCATAGACGAATATATGCCACTTTGTAATTAAAATGAACTAAAAGTTGAACTAAAAACACATCGTAAATATAAATAGCTAGAGGAAATTGTTGCAGAATTAATTTAAAAGAAAAATTTAGGCCCCATACTTAGCACGGACCCATGTGAAGGACGTTTTTTTTGTACAAATTAAAATCTGAAGGTTTCAAGCCTTGGCGCCATAGTCAATTTCTAGCGTTCATTATTTTGCACCAGTGCGAGCAATTTAAAAGTTGTGAGCCCTTGTCTGAAATTCAAGAAGGAGCTGAAGCGTGGGTAGATTGCTTATGAACAAAAGGATTGCGTTTGGAATCCCTAATTAAAGTACTTTAACTCTCCAGTCCACCTTCCCCGGGTTCGGGGAATTAGGCCAATTAAATTAGCATTGGGATTATGTAACGCCGAAATGGAAAGAACTTGAGCTCCACACTTCCTTCCTAATTAGGAAAATTTCCTGGCGTGCTTATTGGTAAGCAAAACCACCTTTGCCATATCCCGCTTGAGCCATCCAACTGCCGCGCAGTTACTGAGCTTCTTTCCCAATCCCAGGTCCTTGATTCCGCGCTGTATAGGAAAAGCAGCGATTAATCCCACGTGTGTTCGCTTTCTGTAACAAGGTTGGATACCAATTGAATTTCTTGTTCTAATGTCTACAGGAACTGAAGCTCTGATGTCCCTGGACGGCGTCGTTGGGAAGCGCGTGGAACTGCCTTGTGGAATTACTCCACGAAGTCGAGAAGATACGGTCTACATGGTTCTCTGGTTTCGAGGAGAAGAGAGCATCCCAATCTACAGGTAATAAATTCTGTTACCACTTAATCTTATTATATTATACGATGATACTGATCAGTTCACTTGAACTCAACTCAATGATTTCTCCCGTGTAAAGTATTTAATGGAGAAAGGAGTGGAGGCTAAAGGGATGGATGCCAAGATGGGTTCTGACGTGGGAACGAACATTACTTTTCACTCCTGTCGGAGTTGATGAATTTCTTGCTTATTCTCTCAAGACTTTCCCCACAGCAGTTGGCTTGGAATGAGCAAGGGAATATATTAAATTCAACAACTTACGAAAGGACTCGTGTGTATTTGATTAGGACATTTACAGAAGGGCAGTAAATAAACCAAGATACACTTCACTTTCAAACTACTTGCTTATATGCTCCTAAAAGGCTCATCAAAATAAAGCTGGAGTGGGTGGATACTTCATATGGAAAGGGAAATGACGGAAAAGGTGGATCAAAGGGATAAATAGGAATTTTATTCTCACGCTTTTACTTCGGACTGATGAGCTCAACGTCGATTCCAGAAAACATTAATTCCGACATCAATAACAGCCCAAATAGGAAAGCAAGCGTCGAGAGTTTATTTACAAGTTCAAGTAAATGGACGCACTTTCTCTTCCTATCTTCACACTTTCCTTTCGTCTCTCTTTCTTTCTTGAAAGCATTAGTTGCCTCACTTCATCTCAAATATATTATTCTATTCCAAAGTTTCCTTTCAACATTCTCATTTGTTCACAAGCATGCGCTCAACATTCTCACAGTGTTGATACTAATCCTTCTTAACGTTCTGTTAAGGTACTTATGGAAAAATAGATTTTAATATTTAAAATCTATAAATAGGCTTTTACTGCGACCGGAACGAATGCTAACCACGTGTTAAAAGCTACCGATATTCTGAATTATGCAAACCTCATTTATAACCTATTTTTAGCATCGATTTCCTTTTACGCAAGATGAAGTGAAGACCGGTAAACAGAAAAGTTGCATCAACTCTTTCGACGTTTAATATTTACGTCCATCCTTAACATGATCTTGTGTTTGGCCAATAAGAAAGCCTCCTGTGTTATGCATACGGAAATCCCAAATGAAAACGCATAGGACCGGTCAAAGCCATTTTATATCTAGTTTATCTGACACATTTTGATCTAGAGGGTAAGGGTAGACTTTAGACAAGAGGGTCGATGGCCATATTTTCTGATTCCAAATCTAAGGAGATGCTTTTATTCCTTTCCTTTCTTCCGTCCATAACTTATGGTCTTTTCATGGCTCCCTTTTCTCCGCTTTCTCCCCGCTCCTTCGCTCTCAGCTTCCTTTCTTCCTCCTTGCAAAAAACCCTCTGAAGATTTCCCAATATTGCACACAAATTCTCTTTTCCTATCAAGCCTAGGGTAAAATGGAAAAGGATGACTAATGTCATTGCCACCCTGCAAACGGTTGCATATTTCCTGCTGCTTTTCAAACTGGAAATCTCCTTAGATTAAAAACTGAGACGAATTGATGTTGGACTAGCACATATGCTTTAGGCTGTACAGTTCGGTTCTGAAACCTTACTAAAGTTAGTTTCAGAAGTTGGAAAGGGAAAGCTGAAAAAGGTAGAGTTCGGTAGCCTCTTACATAAGGTTGAGGAGGCATTAATCGGATTAAGTAGACTTTCTCCCAACACTTTATTAATTTATGACTCTTACCTCTCTCCTTATAATTACATCTTGCCATTTCTTTTCCTATGCCTTTCTCCGACAGAATTTCTTTTATGGCCTACTCATTGTGTAAGACTGGAATGGAAGGTTATTTCCAGATGGCAAGTGAAAGCAGGGTGTGGCTCTTTTCTTGAATTATCACTATTAACCACACACACGGGGAAACGATTCCATGCTCATATAACTCTTAATAACATGATGATAGGGAAGGCTTCAAGTCCTGAATATTTCTACCATTCGCTTTCATTTCATCTATTTAGGTCATTCCTTTCCTTTTCTAACGAAACTATTTACTAAGCACCCAGCTAAACTCACAAACCGTGATTGGTCTTTCTTAATGTCATTTCTCCAGGGAATATTACGAAAGGAAAGAGTCGAGAAAGGGGAATTAATAACTAAAATACCTTAAGTGCCTTCTCGTAAAGACAGTGCCTATAAAATAATTATCAGTTAACTTTTTCCCGCCCCGACTCACAAAGTTAGAAAGCCAATAGATCAGGTATTAATATAAAACTAAAGCGCCTGGGGTGATGAAAAAGCGCCATATTTATAAGTCTAAGTGTAAATGTCTAAAATTGCAACAAGTCTCTCTCTTGACTTGATGAAGCTGAAAATGTATGAATTATAGTTTCCACAAAGGGTTTCATCTGTGGTTTTGTGTTTTAACGAGCAAGGTTTTTAACAAGCCCAATTTCACCGAATGTTCAAAGGGAATTGTGCTTATTATGCAGATGCTGCACCATGTAGCCTGTGGATTCGAAACAACCCACATTAGAAAGTGCACATTCGATTTTTCCGTCTACTTGAAATAGCTTCTCAAAAGCTGCTGACCACAGGATCGAATTTCATCCATGACTTTGCAAAAGCCTAGGCCTTGCATCCAAAATAAAACAAGGTTCTTTGTTAACATTTCTGATGTTTAATTTCATAGCCTGGACGTGCGGGGAAAGCCGTTTAGTGGAGGTAAGTCTGAAATTAATGTTTCTATTTGTTGTTATATAAATATATACATATATACATATAGCTAAACACTGGAGTGCTGAAATTCCATTTGGGAAACGAGCCCATTTCCGAACCGTCTCTGATCCTGCAAGATTAGTTATCGAGGACGTTGTCATTTCTGACGGAGGGATGTATCGGTGTCGAGTCGACTTCCGGAATTCACCCAGTCGTGAAACTAGACTCAATCTCACCATAACAGGTTCGTCTTATAATGAATTCTTACTTTATGCTAATTCCAAATTCTGCACGCAGCAAGCGGCATATCAAAATTCTCCAAGTTTCTTACTTTGGGTAAAGTTCTCCTTAGGCTTCCTTATAAAGAACAAATGTCAGATTAGGTTAAAGAAAGATACCGAGGAGTTTCACATTCAACAAAAACTGTCAAAGTGAAACGTGTAAAACTCCGCTTTTAAAGTTTTGTTTGATTTGATGAAAAGTTATAGTTATGGAATAATAGTTTCATCCAACTTTTCTTTTGGCGAAGACATTGGGCTGGGACTGGGTACGGAGAAAACCAAAAGCTATAGAGTGACGTCGTCCTCTAGTAGGACGTGTAAGGCTGAAGAAAAGTTGGAAGTTGAGCTCAAGTTAATCGGAAGCAACCCACATGCTTGAATACTCCGGGGTAGACAATGTTTCCTCCAAAAGGAAGGAAAGGGTTGGCGCGCAAGGAAAAAAGAATGACGGATGGAATGAATTGAATTCGATCAGCCAGCTCTGGAAAGGATAATCGGAGATGAGCGTCTGAGTGCGAGAAGGATCCTAACATCATCCATTTTTCTTGAGCGAGGAAGTGCTGAACTTTTAACTTTCTCCGCAACCCATTTAACGTGTGGATGTGTGTGTGCAAAGAACTTCTCCCTGCTTCTCACTGTATACTCCCATCATCACCGTTCTAATAAAATATTTCTCAAGACTACTTATATATAGCTCGTCCTGTTGAATGATTCCTGACACGCCAGGTCTGCCCAAATGTCAACGTGTGCGGTGAAAGCACTCCAAGATGAAGGAATTTCAGCACGCCGCTGCTTTCTCGTTTGCTTCTCCTCTGGTCCCTTTTCTTGCACTCCCACCTTGTTTTCCTTGTCAGTGATGATGACAGTTGGCCAAGAGAAAAGGAAAAATAGAATGATTGTCTTTTCATCTCGTCGACCATATTTCATAGTCTGGTCGGCATGGCCCTTTCATTTTCTCACTCCACACAATAAACACAAAAGAGGATGAACGAACTCTGTTTGAATGGAAATGGTGCGAATGAAAAGAGTTTTTCTTTTATTTAGTCCAACCACCGTGACGGCGCAGACAAACGAAAACCTTCATCATTCCATGATGCGAGCAAAGCCTAATGAAGGGCTACCCTTCCTATTGTTTGCTCTGAGTCAATTCCTCTTCGGTGTAATAAACCTTCCATAATCCTACTTACAGCAGCGGTGACTAAATACTACACGCCTGTGTAGCTTTTATAGTACGTTTACTAATGAAAGCGATGCAAAAACTGCGTAATAAACGCAAAATTCCACTAGTGCAAAATTGATGTTGACACGGATACCTATAAGGTTTAGCCTACCTATGAAAATCAATACATAAGAAATGGCGTGATAAGAAGTAGTTTGAGGTAGAGATTCCTTCACTGCGGAATTCCCTTATTCAAGACCTCATACAGTGAAAGTAAACGTAAAATGTATTTTTCTGGAACTTCCAGTGCCTCCAGAGGAACCACTCATATTTGAAAGTACGGGTATGAGCCTCCGTGGAGAAGCTGGTCCTTATCGTGAAGGTTCGACCCTTGAACTCACATGTATCGTTCGCGGTGGTAAGTATAATCAGAATCCAATCATAAATCTATTAACTTATTCCAAGCAGGGGTTCTTTTGTTTCATTTGAAGCTAATACAACGCTCTCCCCTACTGCTCATCACAACAATTATGGTCTAGAATCTTCATTTTAGGTGGGAGGTTTAGAGAGAGCTAAATGGGTAAATACTCTGGCAGTTTTCTCTTGTATTTGATTTATTATTTCTCCTTATTATTATCTTTCGTATAGTTATTCAAGAGAAGATTCGTTGTGGGGAAGTTATAAATCACCAAAGGAGTGAAAGCTTGGAAACTTTCACATTTAGAACTGCATTCACTTTCTTTTGGCTCTTGGAGAAAGTTGGTCCAACAACGCAGATTCCATACAATCATAATCAGTACATTTTAATTCATGAGGAAAAGTTTTTTACGATCCTACCTGGCAGTAATTGGCCATATTTCATCATTTAGCCTCCAATTTACCCCATTAAATCACTTTCCGGTAGCCATTTCGGTATACATATGCAAAAAAAAACTTAATACGGCTAGCTAAAGCTAAAAGTTCAAAGGCCTTAAATTATTTTCCGCGGGTAACTTGACTTTTTCCAGTTCCTTAGTAACCTTTATCAATGGCTGTCGCATAGCTCCCTTTGCCATTACGTTTAGCTCACACACTCAAGAATTTTGATTTCCTATTTGTCAAGGCTGGAATATATATGGAGGTAGATGATGTGGTTAGAGGCAAGAACGTAATTTAAATTGGAGAGATCTGAGGCGACAAAATGTCGTCAGAGAAAATTCAATCCGGTGAAACAAATGCCAAAGTGTTGTCGTGTTCAATGGTTCTTGGTCGCGGTTAGAATGAGCTTGGGGAAGACGTCCAAACCCCAATCATTAATTTAACTAACTACCAATGTGTGTGTGTGTAAACAAACGCGAAGTATTTGATATATTTCTCCTTTATTAATTTCCAGGCGTGCCGAGTCCGTTCGTTTACTGGTACCTGAATGATGAAATGGTTGATTCGTCGTACCACGTGGATAATGAGAGAGAAGTGATAAATCATATTTCAGTGCCAAATATTCAGAGGAGTCATCATCTGGCCCAATTAATCTGTCGGGCTTCCAATACCCTTCTAATTCCCCCTGTCTTCAAGACTGTCACCGTTGAACTCAATTGTAAGTCAAAGAAAAAACTTTTACATTTCAATTTCACGTTTGACTCAATTTGGTGAAAGCAAAGTTTTACTTTCACTTTTCTTTCCCGCCTACTCCGACTAAAAGTCAATAGATTGAACTTACGTGGAGCTACATGGGCTCTACTAACATCATAAATTATGAATTTTTGCACAAAACGGATATGGAAAGATTCCGCATTTTTCTCTTTATACGAGTGAAAGGTGAATGGGAAAATTGGCTAGAGACTTTGGCTTTGGGAAATAATTCAAAAAGTTCCGTCCCACTTTATTTCCCAGGGTAATATGTGAGAAGAAAAACAGGTGACGAAGCATTGTGTATTCTAGAACTGGGGTTTTACTAGGTTTAATTCCATAGCATTAAAACCATCAATTGAAGGGATCGCGCATTCCCAAAATGTAGTACATTTGCATGAATAATTTGGAAACTGATTCAATAGGAATGAAGGAGAAAGGCATGTACCAGGTTTCATGACGCTCGTGGGGAAAATACTACCACACGAGAGCTTTTTACAATTGATTGGACTTTGGAATTTCCATTTTAAATTGATGGTTGAAAATAATAAAACGTGAAATGTTTGTAATTGACAAGCACCACTTTTGCATTAGTAAACATTAGAACTAACCCGCGTGACCTAAAGGGATCAATTTTATTTAACACGTCAAGTAAATATTCAAAAAATAAACAAATTGCTCTAAATTACAGACATCACGTTTCGTATTATGTTTCAGCTACAATGTGTATTTCGTTCCGTTTTCTTGTGGTGAAAGTCAACTTTCTCTGGTTGGATTTGCCTCTGTCTTTGTGTAATGATTGAGTGGAATGAATGGTCGGCTGAATGACTTTTTGTGCTCAAAATAAATTGCCTGTAACTCACCCGGCGACATAGTTTCACTAGTAGTGTCGCCTATGGAGTTTGTCGTTGTTATAGATAGCTACTTGATAAGTTTACTTTCACTCGGGTTCTCCAAAGGACTCCCTTATTACATGTTCCGCGTAAGTTCAAACCCCACGTGGCATTGACATATCGTGTATACTTCGAACAGAATTGGAAATCCCATGAGTTTTCCATTTTGATCGAAATAATCATTTCCCTCTACAAGCACAAAGTCACAGTGGTGTACTTTTGATTAGTTCTACAAAACTGAAACACATACGGAGCTAGGAAAGTTCACACGAGGGAGGTCTCAGCATGTTTAATTTCCATAGCATGCCTAGGTCCAATTGATTTAGTAACTTGCAACAAGAAGTTTGTAGAAAACACAAAGGAGAGTGATTACTAAGGGAAGACAAGTAGGAAAGTGTAAATCCATGTTGCGGTGGTCATGTCCCCTGTGAGAGACAGACAAAACGAAAGCAATTTCACAGAAAAAGTAGACAAACTACTTCATGCAATTAGAACGAGGACAACAGGCACCTTAGTTGTAGACGCTGAGAAAGCTTTTGGTTTTCACAGACGGACGAGGAAAGCGCTTTACTTTCCCAATGTTTTCATCTTGTGTCTAATGATTATTTCAGTGCGTCCTTTGACGGTGTCCATTCTCCACCGGCACAGTCAGCTATCGACCGATACTCAGTACGAAATTACTTGTGAGTCATGGGGGTCACACCCACAGCCAACCATTACGTGGTGGCTAGACAACCGAGAACTGAAAGGAGCAAAGGCAGAGGTAAGAAACAACAATGTCATTATGACTTTGGCTATCCCAATTAAAGCGGTGTGACATCTCCTCCGAGTCTACTCATTCAATGTCGCCCTTTGTTGGTCTCTGTGGACTTGAATTCTTTGCCCTTTTCTCATGATCTCCTTGACATTGATGAGTGACGATGCTTTCTTAATAGTCTCAGTTCCTGTCACTGCAGCCAGTGATTACCTCAAAGATTGATGACATCCGCCATTGGCCTTTGCAGATAAAAACCTTCGTTCGGTTGGGTCAATGTCAATCAAAACAAAAGGCTGCAGTGCACATCCGATGACGCTCATTGTTAAACCTTCAAAGAAGAGAAATGCAACGCATTAGGGAAGACGAGCGTCAACTTTTCCTCTCTAATACATCCCATGTCACCACAACTTTTTCAAACGATGAGAACTGAGAAAGCGTTAAACTTTTTCCTCTAGTGAAGGAACAATGGGGCGGGCATTGCGAATTTAGCGGTTCGTCGACCAAAATTTTTGGCATTCAGAGGACAATTGCAGAGAAGCTTTATACGACGCCATACCTGTCTCATTATAAATTCAAAGGAGGGTGCCCCAGTTTTATTCTAGTCTTGTCATTTTTTGATTCTCAGGTTTTTTAGGAAACTTTTTTTCTCTCTCGTAAAGACACCTCCAAATAAGCTGACATTTCACTAAAGCTTTTCAACGTAATGCTCTCTCAACGGAAGTGACACTCACTAAAACCTTCAACTTGACATTTTCATAATGAAACTTGTTATTTGGAATGACCTTAATTTTAATTTGTTTGAAGCCTAGTGCGTAAAGCCGCCTCTAAATCTCATATCTAATTTTAGTTTCTAATCCCGTCCTTGACCATGATTCGACAAATAATTTTCCCATTCCCAAATAATACTCGGGAGTACACGAGAAGGGCATAGACGGTTGGAAATGACGTGGATGGATGAGAGAGATGTAATAATTGGCTGGGAATTGGCTCCTGCTTGACTGCCGCTTAATAAAGTTTGTGACTGGATTGGTTTTTGGGAGTGCGTTGAAGTGTCTCATAATTATATCACTTGTTAATCTTATTTAAAGGATGCTCGAACCAGCAACATGTCACTCTCCAGATTGATGCTCGTTCCGAATGCTTCCATCGATGGCCAACTTCTAACTTGTCGAACTGAAAATCCACTCCTACCTGGGAGTGCCATCGAAGACTCTTGGCTACTCAAAGTTGTCTGTAAGTTCATTTCTTTCTTGCAACTTTCACTCTCCAAAATGAGTCCATACTTTCACCCCTCTCCTTGATATTCTGTCCTCATCTTGACATGAAAATGGGCCTCGTGTTCAACATGACTTTCATCCACACAGAGTCAAAAGACTTTTTTCTAACAGGATCTGGGAATGATGGATTTTGGTTAAGACCTTGGAATAACATTGGTCGATATGCTGCCCTTCTTCGCTTGAACTTTAAGTTAATGTCAAACTAAAGAGAAAGCACATGCAATGTTCTCATGATGCTGAAAAATGCTATGCCACTGCAGTTTTCAAAGGGAAAGCAAGCATCTTAAAATAGAATATATATTGTTGAGTAATAAATTCTATTTTTTTATTATATAGGTTGCTTTGAAGAAGGGTTCATTCCAAACGGTTGTTTTTATGTCTCCATATAACCATGAAGCTATTTTTCATTTAAAAAATATTATTTTATGCGTACGATGTTTTCGCGTGTTTGATAGTAGTTGAATATGTAATCATTTTATATCCACGTGAGGAGAGCTCAAAGTAGAAATCAAGCTTGACGGACTTTGTTCATAAAAGTATTCAACAAATTCGTTAATGTATTTTGCATCATTAACTTTAGTTCTGGAATAATTCTGTGACATGTCTATCTCGTTCTTAGTTTCCTTACGGCGGAAGGAGAGTACTAAAACTGCCTTTTGAATCATGAATCAAATTACAAGTGTGGTTTTACACGACGGCTACTTTATGACTCTCCACTTGAGTACCTTTCCGGAGAAAGTTACTTTACAGTACGTCAGGGTTTTTTTTCTGCATCCTCCAATGGATTTTATGATTCGGAAAATCGATTTTAGTATAAAAATATTTTGCGACGCTTTTCTATATATGAGAAGGGTTTGTCAAAGTAATTACATTTTGATGGAGCTTATGGAAGGAACTTGTGAAGCGTGACAAGGTTTTTATAAGTTATATTAGCCTAAAATTTCCTGCATTCTTTCAAAGTTGTGCAGTTTATTTTTGTCCGTTTTCCACGGCTTTGAATTAAAATTCATGTAAGTCGTGTTACAACATAAAACACTGCGCTCTACATTGATATTTCTCTGAATCAAGGCTAAACTAGCGTGCATGAATGTATGCTGATTTCAGCAGAAGATATAGAAAAAGCCTGTGGTGAAAATTAATTTTTGCAGTGATGAAATACAATGTTAGGTGCAAAATAGGGTTGCGTGGAAATGACACATGACACAAAAGTGAATAATCGGGGTTAATTGGTGATGCAAAAATTTCTAGACAAAGTCAAACGTAATGTGACAATAATAACCTAATAACCTTGCGTATGCAAAGTTTTCCATTACGTTGTATCCATATTTATTCATGTTTTAAAAACCGTGTTACACCTTATTCTAACCTGTGCGCCAAAGACAATTCCACGTTTGACCACACCTTCAAATTTTTGTTTAGAAGCAGCACTTTAAATTGATGGTGTCGTTTACTGCCCCGGAATGATTATTTCCTTTTCTTTTGCAGAATCCTTTTGAGGCATTTGTGAAATGGATATGGATATTGTTGCATGGAAAGTATTCGTTTTGGTATTGCCCGAATCCGATGGAATCAGTGAAAGCAGGGAGAGAGCAATGGCATTCTGGGCTGTTCCTTGACACCGTAATGGATCGCATATTCATGTCATGTCTCAGAACCAAGAAACCATCCAGCCATTGAATTTCTTTGTATTTCAAACTTAGTTTCTCCTGGCAAGAACAGGCAAGCACAGAACGAGTAACACGAGCCGTTTTTTCATGAATACAAACGATTGACAATTGACACCAACGTTTCATGTGCAGTAGGTTATATTGGAATCGTTACTTTCAAGGGCAGAATTCAAGGGATAAAATCAAAAATATTGGCACATAAGAATCAGTCTTTGAGGTTATAACAATACACCTTGGCACTCTGATTGTTCATTGGCTGTTATGAAGTAGGCTTATCAAGTAGGCGCATAACGATTGGCCATAATAGTGTAGCATCTCAAGATGTCCGTCATGGCTCATAAGATTAAACTCTTGTGGCAGATTTGGATTTAGGAAGAGAAAGCAAAGGAAAATCCAAATCTTCAACAACTCCTGCGGTTGACTTTAATCTTGGACGTTTCTTAGATTTAATCGGATCTCCTCTTTGCCTGTTTCTGTCAATGGAAATCCTCTGGGCAAACAACCGAGGCAAACAAAGAAATAATTAGTAGAGGAATTTGTAATTATTTTTTTAGTCTTAAGTCTTAAAACTCTTCCCTTCCACTCCAAAGTCTTGTGGAATTGATTTAAAGGATTCTTTGTTAACGCAGTCCATTCTCTTGATTAAATGCTTTTTCGTCAAGTCTGGTTGGATCGACGAAACCTCTCTTTGCTTGTTTGAAGATTTACTTTTTAGCTCAAATTCTTATTGGAAAACGCAATTTTATATATAAAACCACAAAGGCTCTGTTATAAAAAAAAATCCAGTATTACTGCATTTTTGTCCAGTCCTAAGTTGCTAGAATTCACCTTTGATATTTCATTCATGTGTTTCCTCTTTGGATTTGTTGACGTTAATAAGAATAGTGAAGGTCAACAACGGCCATTGGTTCTCGCTGCGAACCAAAGCAAAGTCTTTGAATTTTGATTCATTTGTCCTTTGGAATCGAGTCCTTTGATTCTTGCCTCTCGTCCCTTGAAATCCTATTTGATTTCCTCCCATTGTTTATTTTTATTTAAATTTAAAGGAAATAGTGGAGCATAAAGGAGTTTTTCATCAAAGGGAAGTCTCACGTGTGTGTGTTTTCTCTTTCAGATGCTCCAGTCCTTTCTCTCAGGATGGGGTCCTCGCTCAATCCAAAGGACATCAAGACTTTCGACGACGCCTATTTTGAATGTATCATCAAAGCAAATCCACCAGTTCACAAGCTATCGTGGTTTCATAACGTGCGTTATATTTCTATTCCTTGCAACTTTCCTTTTCTAATGTTCTTCAGTCAGAAAGCTTTGTTGAAGCGATCTTTGTTGAAGGAGTCATGTGGGTCTCTGTCGGTATAAATCCATAGTGAAATACTATACCCACAGACACATATCAAAAATAAAGTTCACCATGACTCCTTTCCTCAATGTCATTTTCTAGAGAGAGACCCATTGTGTGAATACCAAGCTTGTTATGCGGTGAAGCATATTTGGAGAAAGCATGACAACCAAACCTTATATCAATGACGACTTGAAATCACTATGTTCGAATTCTGATTCCCACAGGGTGATTTGTTGTATCATAACCGTTCTGGAGGAATCATTTTGAGCAACCAAAGTCTCGTTCTTCAAAAGGTCAGTCGATCCTCGGCTGGTAATTATACATGTAAATCCACCAATCAACAAGGAACTGGTACGAGTAACCAAGTGCTCCTTGACATCATGTGTAAGTCACTTTCTCCAATTACTTTCACCCTGGATCATGAAAGAAAGCCCGCATGCCTGCTCTAAAGAGAAATCCCTTTTGGTAAGATAAGAAATGGAAACTAAGCATGGTTGCGTTGTATTTTCCACAGATGCCCCGACATGTCAAACCGGGTTGTCAGGTACAGACGAAGTAGCAACAGCCGTAATTATAGCAGCCTCTCGCATGGAAGTTGTGAATATAACTTGTGAAATGAACGCTCTACCGAACAATCTCAAGTTTCACTGGACTCATACTAACACGGTTGGTGAAAGCAGCGAGATCCAGCCTGAGATTTATTCCAGTTCCGGATCAAGAAGTTTACTCAAGTATTATGTAAGATCTGAAGAAGATTTTGGCACGCTGCTCTGCTGGGCTGCAAACTCCATTGGGACTGCTGAAAGGCCTTGCGTTTATCAATTAGTGCCAGCAGGTGAGGATCCTTTTATCTTACTTTATGGTTTCTCGGTTATCGTGTATAAAACTTTATATCATTTCATCGGAAAGTTTAGTCTTTGTAATATATAAATTACTTTGGATTATCTTGTAGGAAAAGAGCAATAGGCTGTTTGCAGAGCAAAAACTTTTACTTTTATTTGCTTTTCGGTACATTTTGGTCCGCTTTCACTAAAGGGTGAAGGACATTGACATTATTTTAGTTTTAATTTAGAAAGTCCAATTAGACTAGGGTGAGTGTGGATGTTTTGGATTCTGATCTCCTCTCTCCTGTCTCCAGTGATAAAGAAATATCTCCAGTGGATGAGGGTCTAACTCCAGTAAATCAACAAATAAAACGTTGGATGAAATTGGGATTGAAAGAGTGGGGAAGATCATATAAGTGAAAGCTGGGAATTCCTCCAATGGTCCAAGGATATCCAACCTTATCCGTTTAACTTGTCTCCTTTCTCCCCTCCCTCGTAATATAAAGAGAAAGTGAGCATATTTTTCTATTCCCTTTTTCATTGGAACATTCCCTTTTTACACCTCTACGTTTACGACTTTTTGTACATCTTTCACCCTCCTTTTCCCGCTTTTCGGAAATATACGACAATCGTCAACTGAAATCCTCTCCGCTTCCTTAATCACTTAGATAAAGAGCCTATCTGTCTCCCGTCTGTCTCTCCCACACTAGTCCCTTAACTACATTTTCCCACAAAAGGAAGATCTATTTCACAGTCTCCTTTATCTTTGAAGATTGGAGGACTTCAATTGTCATCAAGTGGAGGCAAAGCCTACACCTCGATGCATTTTTAAAGCACAGGAAATCCTCCATTCCAGTGCATTTTATACTTTGTACTCCATATCATATTCACACTCAACTGGATTTAATATTTCAATTATGCCCTCCCTCTCGCACGCTCACAGGCATGTTCATGAATTCGGAGGATTTTGAAGAGCTGTTCGTGGCTATCGCCAAAACTTCCTGTGTAGATTACACGTGTGCAAAGACGTGTCTCGTGAAATAAGAACCATGAATGATGAGTTTCTTCTGAGATAGGCTACCATTAGCAAACCTATAGGACAAGATGGTGTATGAATTCTTTTTCGTTTCCTTATGTTCCTGTGAAAAACTGAAACTCCATTTTCTAAGGTTGAAGTCTATCTAAAGTCCACACGTGTTATAAAATGAAGTTCATAAAACTCCTTTCCCCTCTTGAAAACTCTTTCACACGGACAAGGGAGAAAACTTTTTGTTACAAGTGGGGTTGTTCTTACACGGGATTCTCTCTTGTGCCCATTTACTTGTCCTATTTATCTTAATAATCCAAGAAAGGTTTTAAAGTTTCAAGATTCGTCTTTAAGCCAAACTAATGAGAAGTTAAAGTGGAGTCGAAAAAAACAAACTTTTGTAAAAAGTTATTGAAAATTAATGAATCGTACAATCGTTGATGTGTTTTTACACTTTCCAAAAGTTGCCATTTGTGACTTCAGCTCAGGCCGTGTCAGGTGTTAATCCATAAAATCCAACTTTAGTGAAAGCTTTATTACAAATTCTGCCATGAAAGCACCGATTTAATAACTCACTACCCTTCCGGTTAAAACTACAATACTTTAATGTAAATAATTTTACAGATGTTCCACAACCCGTTGAGAATTGCAGCATAAGCAACCGTACAAGTACTTCCGTTGAACTTATTTGCGAGGCCGGTTTTGATGGTGGACTTCCTCAGGCTTTCATCCTGGAAGCATTTCAATCCTCTCCTTCAGGTCGTCGCGGCCTCCAATTTAACATTTCGTCCATCAACCCCGCATTTACACTTTCCGGATTAGATGCGGACGGAATGTTTCATTTTAGAATTTACGCAGTGAATCGTAAAGGACGAAGTAGTCCCACGATAATGGACGGAATAGCCCTTCACTACCCTGCAATGCAATCTGGTAAGTGAGCAAGAATGAACTTTCACTCCTTCCAACCATCCAATAACTTTCCCTTCGGAAGAATAAAAAATTAGAGAGGGCAATGGAGCCACAACATAATACAAGGGAACAACGGCCAATTCCAAGTTTACACCGGTCTGTATACTCTAAAAAAAGGTTTCCAATTCTCTTTGAAATGAAAACAAATGGTGACAACGGTGATTATTGGCCTTGTCCATTTTGTTTGGGGTACTTTCTCTATTGCAATTCTCCCAGAGCTTTCCCATTTCCAAAGACTACTTGGTTGTTCTGATAAAAAGACAAGAGTCAAGTTAGTTATACTTGAGTAGACTACACTCCAAGTCATTCGACCTTACATCCGGTGCTCTTCCCTGAAATTAAGTGTATTGAATGAACTCTGGTTGAAAACGATCAGTAGCGTTCTTGTACTTTCACTCCCGCCGAGGGTGAAAGTGCAGTGCATATAGATGGATGAATACCATAGCAAATATTTGCCTATTCTGAATTTTCAATGCTACTTTATTAAAATAGTCTCGAGCACATAGTCATCCACACGTCAAAAGGAAATGACAAGAACGTGATAGGATATAGTGGGTTTAATAGTTCCTGTAGAATTTGAATTTTTCGTTAGTGACGTTGACACCATCAACTATTATTACGACATGACATTTTATATGGATTACCTTCCCCAGATCCACACACGCACAAATGACCAGTTTTCTTTTGTCTTGCAAAGCTATTAGCTTTTTCTACAAAATAAGTGGCTAGTTCCGCACGACATATTAACTACACGATACAATTAGAACGAGAATACACGTGACCAGTAAGGCTAAAACTAATCACTGGTGATGCATTGACGGAAGAGAAAGCTGCGTGTGTGTCTACGCGGAACTAATCTCTAAATCCTGAAGCATGTTTTAATTGACATTGTTCCCTTTGAATTCAATCACCTCTCGACTCTACTAATAACCTCTAGAGTCAGTCACGCATTTTTTTGCAACAAAAATTGTTAGTAGAAAAATTATAATGAGGTTTTTAATTATATGCGTTCTTTACACTTTATCCTTTTTCATGTATAGCAAAAGCAAAGGAATTTCGGAAGACGACTATTGCCATTATCATCGGCGCCGTGTCAGCCGTGGCTGTCACTCTCTTGGCCATAATTGCGTTTGTGGTTCACCGAAAGTTGCATCCGATTGTCATGATGTCTGAAATGGATAAATCATACCGTCGTGGGTCACGATGCTCCTCAACCCAAGAAGATGAGCTTTATCACAATAACGCCAAAAAACTATCTGACGCCCTCATGGAAACTCAGTTCACTCCTTCTGGTGAATACGAGGAAGATGGGGATCCGGATTTAATCCCATCCAAAAATGGTAAGCACAAAGTCAAACTAAAGTTTGAAGCTTTCACCGACATGACACAAAGTGAAATAACCCATTAAACCTTCATTCGCCTAGAATTTTCGGTTAGTGTCGTAAATTCATCGAAAGGAGTTTGAAAAAAAAGCGAACATCTTGGTTTTAGGAGAAAGTTTCGGTCGTCAAAAAAGTATAGGAGTACTGTGTACTTTGAAAGTGGCATGCCACTTTCCTTTTCCGCTCTCCGAAAGTTGAAATAAGGATAGAAACATATGAAACAATTTTTCTTACATTAGCTTTTCTTCCTTCCGTCTGAGCTAATTATGATTGGCACTGAAAGTTATGAAAAAAGATTTGGAACTATTTCTAGTCCCCCTCCCTTTAATTTTTCCGTGCCAAGAAAGCATTTAGCAAAAAGCCGTTAAGATGGGGAAAGCGAAGTCTCTGGCTTTTACATTTTATTTCTTCCTGCTGTGATGGAACTTCTGGGTCTTTGGCTTTTTTCGGTATGGCGGGTTAAGCCTTAAGCATATGCTTATACATCCGGATAGACGTGCCCGGCATAATATTTAATGACCTAAAATTATACGCTTTAGCCTCAAGAAGAGACAGCAATTAGCCAACTTTTTCCACACCATTTTCTCTACTTTCTCCCATCTCAGGATTAAACGTTGAAAGCATGTCTTTTCAAATAATTTCTACAAGGATTACGTTTCTGCTGGTGGTTTTTATAAATTAAAACAGCAGCGGCAGGAAACATCTTACTGTGTTTAATTTCATAAGTGTTTAAATGTATTTTCATAAAAAAATGGATAAAAATCGGAAATAAGAAAGTTTTAAAAGATGCGTAGGATTAGTTTTAAGCTTCCGCGCCCTTGGAGTTAGGCGTCATGTTTCCATTTAAAAGACGGCTTCGGAATGAATATAAGGAATAGGGTGAAAGTTTAATCTTGTTTTCCATAGTGTCACCCAAGATTTTATCTAAAGCGAAAACGGTTGGATTTAACGCCTTATAATTACAAAATCCCTTCGTTCTGTTTTTAACTTTAGAACAAACTGAAATTTGGATCCATTAGTCAAAGTGCGCATCATCAATTTAAGTAGATTGGCGAGTGTCACAGAGTGCGTTCTATTTATTTCCTGTTTCTAGTGAAAATGGGTCCCGGCGCTGGGAGGATGTACTCCCGTGTGAGCAATGGAGAAATTAATCAACGCTACCACCGCCCTACCGCCGCTACCACTGCGGCACTGCCACCGCGTTCCACAATGTCCATGGATAAATTCCCTCCACGGTCTTCCTCCGACGCTTCATTTGCAGAAGAGCCGCTGGCAATGTCTAATTTCGCCACGCTCAGGGGAACCAAACTCAACGGTTTCAGTTTGAATGTACGTCTCCTACTTAACTCTTTTGACAAAAGTTTTTGGTTTCGAGGGAGAAAAGTTCCCAGAATTAGCCGCTTCCTCTAAGCTTCTTTCCTGTATCATTTTCCGCCTATTTTCATTTACTTTGACTCCCGTCTGTAGCTAATAGAGGAGCTAAATTTGGTTATTTTAACGAAAAACCGTAATTAAAAATAGACCCTGTGGCTCTTGAGCTATTTAGCTTTGCCTTTTAGTTCTAATTTTGTTTTATCTCTTTTTCTACTCTGCAGAAACGGGAGAGTCAGCAAATTGTGGATGTGGATACTTTCGGAAACCTCCATGGGAAACCTGCCTCGATGGTAGTTAGTATTGACTCAAGATTAATTGGTCAACAATTAGCATCAAGTCAACTACCAGAGAGCTGTGTATAGTCCCATTAATATTACAACATGAATTTTATAACCGGGTCCTCACCGTGCTTTGTGCTAATCATATCAACCAAAAGGGAAAGCATTATATTTGTTATAT
>VNWY01000291.1:0-56041 GCA_009869845.1 Pseudachorutes palmiensis
ACTTTCACTAAATTGAGTCCCAGCAAGTGAAAGTCACGGTTGCACTAAACCACCGATTTCAGACCGTCTGAAATTCCCAAGACATATGCCGGGCACGGTACTCTCACATATTCACATTCACAACTCAAACAAACGTCAATTTTAATAATAAACTACCTTGTGTAAAATCTAACAAGTTACAAAACCCATGAGGCATTAATAAAACCAATTGAGGCCCTTAACTTTATAATGAAGGGCCTCAGCAGTGATCCTACGCCTCATGGTTTCTTGTAACTTGTTAGGTTTTACGCTAAGGTACAACTAACTTATGGTTAATAAACAACTTTATTCAGTAATCAACACTTTCAACTGTAGAGTTATTTTATGATGTGTCTTGTAAGAGTATATAAACTTTAAAGTAGCCAACTATTACAATTAACTTTTTTAATTGATTAACAAGACCACAAATATTCAATCAGCCCCCAGAGTACTACTTCTACAAAACAAGACTTTATCATAATTCCGTTGAGTTGCAGGATTGAAAAGCAGAAGTCATTATAAATCAACTAATATTCACTGCATTTCAATCATTAAATTATTGTCAATTTTAGAAAAAAGTTTATTCTAGATAATTTCTCAATCTAATTGCTTCAATCAGCATTGTTGTTTGTCAGTTTATTCCCAGATTTCTACAATAATTCTTGACGTTTATATGTTCAATAGTTAGCTTTGGATATTTATGAGGTGATTCCTCATATAATTTCAGTTTGAATTTAGCCTAATTCTAATAATTTTGTAGGTAAGTTTATTTCTCAATTTCTGGAAGTCTGGGTTTTAGGTATTCCATAGTCAGCTGTGGAGAAAGTCCAGAGTAAAGTATTTATTCACACACGCACACCACATTCACACCACTGCACTGTGGAGTGTGGACTTGTTTATTAAAAGTACTCAACTAATCTCTTTGAGTGTCCTTCCAAGGGCCCTCGAGTATGAAGTGGTTATGTCTTTCTGTCCTACTGATGGTATCCTTACCAAAGGAATCCTCCACCATGTTCCAAGACCTCTACTGTGGACAACAAAACTGCTACGAAGGTAAACTAAACCCTTTCATACCGGGTAAATAGTGTTAATGTTAATAATGTAAAGTATTATTAATTATTGCAGTATTGGGTGTGAGGAGGGATGCTCAAAAGGGAGAGATTGCCAAGGCATACCGAGGACTGGCAAAGATCCACCACCCGGACAGACACACCAGGGCAGAGGACAAAGCGAGTGCCGAAGAAAAGTTCAAGGAGATTGCCACTGCGTAGGTAGGAAGCAGTGGACATGAGACGAGTGCTGATGACTGTCTTTGTGTTAGGTATGAAGTACTCAAGGATGAAGAGACTCGTGTGGACTACGACTATATGCTTGATCATCCAGAGGAGCATTACAGGAACATTTACTACTACTACAGAAGGAAAATGAGCCCCAAAGTGGATGTTAGAATAGTCATTGGAGTTACTATTCTCCTCGTCTCTCTCTTCCAGTACTATTCGGCCACATTTAGGTAATGAATGTGTATATTGGTATGTTAATTATTATTTATAATTTATGTCATGTGTAGATACTCAACTGCCATCAATCACCTTGCCCTCCAGCCAAAGTACCGGAAACTGGCCCTGGAAGCAGCAGAGAGTGATGGTTCCCTGGAGGAGCTCAAGAGACTGAAGAAGCAAAGCAAGAGTAGAAAGGCTGAGATCCATGCAGAGGAAGAGCGTGTGATCCGGAGAGTAGGTTGATTTGTTTATTCAATTGTGTGTTGATTATTGAATTGAATTGAATTGTAGATGCTGGAGAGTAAGATGGAGATTAAGGGTGGGTATGCGAAGCCCAGGATGACCCAAGTCTTGTTCTTCCAACTCCTCTTCCTGCCCAGAACTCTCTACGGACTCATTTCGTGGTGGGTTTGGTGGACTTACAAGTTCAGAGTGTGTGGGGAGCCTTACGGGAGGGAGGAGAAGTTGTACCTTATCAGGAAACTCTTGGGACTGAGTGCCACACAGTTTGAGGTAAGGAACCATAGAATGGAATAATGAATCGATTGATGATTTTTGTTTTGTTGTTTTGTAGGGAGTGGAAGAGGATGAAAAGGAAAAGTTTTTGGAGCTTGAGCTGTGGGTTCCATCCCATTTCATGGTGAGTGAAGTTGTGTGTGTTTGATATACTGAATGTGATGACGGTGTGACATGTATTCTATTGTGGACTGAATAGGAGTGGAAGAGTGGGGTGGAAGAAGATCGTAAGCGGAGGAACGCTGAGAGTGCTCGTTACAAATCCCAGCGACGGTACCTGAAGAAGCATGGAGGAGGTAGGATGCACTTTGAAGACAGTTAGGAAGACTCTCCCCCATGAACTCACATTCCACCTCATTAAAGTCATGAGACAGTCGAGGCTAGTCCACTCTGCTCATTGTTGAGTCCTTGTATGGGTTCATCCTCTCCCAGACAGCGTCTGGCTCTGTCGTGGGAACCAGAGGGGTCAACTCCAGTTCAACTGGAGAGAGACTCAGTGCCAGAAGACAAGTGAATTTCACATGGAATGGAAACATGGAAGGAATGACCCTTCCACTGTTGTGAGTGAGCCAACCTCACTCCACTGGTTGAATGAACTTTGTGTCTTGTTCCATACTTGTAATACAATCAATAACTAACAACACTCACACAAACTAACATCACTCACCATCTACAACCACTCACACAAAAGGACAAGGTCCATTACACACACTCTCAACTAAACTCTTAACCAAGTCTCATCTAGTACATCTCTAGTACTAAATACATTGGACATAAGCCATGACATTCTCTAAGGCACTCTTCATCATCATCTCTCTTCTTCACTTTTCTCAACTCTCTCTCACACATCATCCAAACGAGATTGTAAAGCAAGTGCCCTCCTGTCCAGGCTGCACCCTTGGTCCTAATAACCTAATAAGTATGGCTGAGCGGAATGTTCGTCTGGAGAAGTTTAAGGAGAAGATGCTTGACAAATTGGGTTTGGTTGAAGTTCCTTTGTCTGGTGCGATGGAGCCACTCCCGGATCCACTTCTTCCTGCCCACATGCCCCACCCAAAGAAGCATCCATCACTCAAGGAACCCATGGAGGAATACTACGGAAAGACAGAACAAGTCATCCTATTGGCACAACAACCTAACCCAATGATCCAATGCAATGGACAAACAAAGAATCCAGACTCTCACACGCATGCTCCATTCACAACAACTACCCCCTCTGCCTGTCTCTCATTCAAACTACCACAGGAGTTGCTCACAGGGAAACAGGAACTAAAGGTATTATTTATTATTATTTATTTATTATTTATTATTATTATGTTTCTTTTCTAGACACGGAGTGTTGAGTTGTGGCTATTTCAAGGTACTGGAGTGAGTGTCCCCTGCAGAGTGTCCATCCCAAACCTCATTCAAGAACTACCTTCAATTCACCCACCTCCAAGGTCTCTCCATCACAACAACAGTGGTGAGTAATGAGTAATAACTAATAAATGAATAATAAATGTCCAATTCTCTTCTCTCATGTTTCAAAGTTGGTTGGTTGGGGATGGATGTGAGTCTTTTGGTTGGTGGTTGGTTACGTCGTGGACATGAGACCCCTTGGCTGAATCTCCAAGTGACTTGCAGGGATTCTGTTGATCATCCAATCAACAACACACAACGACACATACTTATCATCAACATCCAGGAAAACAAGCAGGTGAGACCAGTGTAGTGTGACGAGTGGGAGTGACAAGTCATTTGTTAATTAATTAATTAATTGATTAATTGTTTGCAGAAGAACCGACGGAGGAGGAACACAAACTGCCACGAGGGTTCTTCTTCCTGCTGTCGTGAGTCCCTTCGTGTCTCCTTCCGAGAGATGGGTTGGGATTGGATCCTGGAACCCCTTGAACTTGACGCTCACTTCTGTAGAGGGAGATGTGGACCCTTCAACTCACGGATTCCACACACGGCGGCAGTGCATGTAAACTAACCATTTAGTAGAGTGAAAGAAAGAAATGTTGATTTTGTGTGTTTTGATTGAAGGCCTACCTGAACAGGAGTAACAGAAGTAGCCAAGCAGAGACTCTCCTCCCCTGCTGTACACCAAAGAAGTTTTCAGAGAGTAAGTAAAGAGAGAAAGTAGAGAAAGTTGTGATAAAAGGAAGGTTATCTAATAGGGGTTGGTTTAGTTAGTGTCCTCTACAGAGCGAGTAACAGCAGTCTCATGCTCAAAGTCCTGCCTGGGATGGTGGTAGAGTCCTGCGGATGTGCAGGGGAAGAAGGAACTCACTCTTAGGACCAACATCTTTACTCTAATAAACAAATCAATTAATTACAACATGGAAAATGAAAATATCTACAATTTCATTTCAACGCCCTCCTTCACCACCCAGTCTTCTGCTCCTCCTTGGTCTCATTTCAGACTCATCCACTGTAAAGGGTTGCAGGACTGGAGGCTCATCATCCCTACAAAAATCAAATCAAATGAAGAGGAATTAATTAAATTAAATTAAATTAAATTAAATTAAATTAAATTGTCTTTACCCTGAGTAAGGTCTCTTCCTAGTTGGGTGTCGGAGAAAGCCACAGGAGTGGAGATGTTTGATGGACTCCACCTTGGACTTGAATCTGAGAGAGCAGAGGGTGGATGAGCATCTGTAGGTTGCCTCCCGTCGATGTCCACTTCGGAGGTGGAGCAGGAGTTTGTTTTTATTGGGAAATGTGGCTCGACAGAGGAAGCAACACTCAGGACCTTCTCTGTGCATAGATGCGTTGTGATGGCGGTAAATCTTCTCGTTCTGGAAATACTGGCGGCAGTACTCACAAAAGGGTTTCCGGTGAGTGTGGAGATGCCCAAGGAGCACCTTCCTACAAACACAAAAGATACACAAAAGATACACAAAAGATACACAAAAGATGCTGAGAATTGAGAGGGTGAGGTGGACAGAGAAAGGGGAGAATAATTACCTGTTGGGAAAGACCTTGTCACATATGGGGCAGGTCCTTCCATCCACACCTCCGTCATCAGTCTCCTCCTCTTCATCTGGAAACAAACAAGATTCATTTTAGTCATGCGATTCATTTTAGTAACCCCAGCAGAGTTACAGAGTTGGAATGAAAGACAAATAGAATATTTAATATTATAAAGTCATACCCTCTTGTGGTGGTTCTTCTTCTTCCACTCCGTCCCCTTCTAATTGACCCATATCAGCCAGTGCCCCTGTGATCTCTTCCTCATGAACTCCTTCGCTGTTCCTGAAGATCGTCTTGATTATGGGTGCCTTGGAGGAAACTCCCACTCTGCTCTGCAACACTTGCTTTCTAGGGGCCTTCAACTCACCAGCTGGGACAGAAAACAAACCACAGAGAGGCATATCCACATCCAGTTCCGCACCCATTTCCATATCCATATCCAGTGGCACTTCCAAGGCAATTTCACATGGATCCTCCTCCCTGTTGAGGAGGAAGAGTGGAATGAGAGAATGTTGATTGTTATATAAAAGAATGAATACAAAAACTAACCGCTTTTGGAGGTTCCCTTTCCTTTCCATTGTAGTTGGTGAGGAGGGAGATTTCCCTTGGCCAAGACTCACCTTGACCAGATCACTTGGGATGAGGCTCGACTCATCACTGCTCAGTCGTCTTCTTTTGGGATGCTTGGGTGCTTTGCGCAGAGACGCCGAACGAGCAAAGTAGAAGCCAGATTCTTCTTCCTCACTAAACTTCCGACACACTTCACGTAGATCTACAAGATAGAATGAGTAGTAGAGTTCAGACTGTGTATGAAAATGTTATGAATAGAGAGACACTTACTAATTCCGGAGAGAACTGCGTTGAGTTGAGCCCAGCTCTTCATTTTCTGAGAACATTCAACCTCTGCCTGGCGAAGGGTCCAGTAGCCCTTGACGTTGAACTTGTGTGGTGTTGCTGCTGCAGTGAGGATGGCCTTCAGCTTTGGGTTGGCACTCACCCTCCGAGAATAGACGAATCTGAACTTGAGTAGGTAAGTGAGGTACTCGATGTGCTCCTGAACGATGGGACTATCCTTGTTGGCAGAATTTGAGAGGATGTAGAGTTGTCGAGCCTCTGCGTGGCAATTGAAACAGAAGCGAATCATGTCTTGTGCCACCTGGTCACTCAGTTCAGCAGGATACTTTCGAATACGAATCTCAATCTGTTTGCTGAGGTTGTTGAAAACCTTTGCATACTCCCCCGGGGGGTAGGAATGAAAGTCATAGAGCACTCCAGGAACCTCCTCAGAGTCAACGCCACAGACTGAGCAACAGGTCGTCCTTCCAAAGGATAGCGGGAGCTTAATGGTCATAGTCTCATCTGTCTCTCCTTTTGAAAGAGTCCCTTCACCACTCTCTCCAAGTATGTCGTCCACCTTCTCATCCTCTTCCTCACTATGGACTTCATCATCCGTTTGGTCCAGTTCCAGACTGGAGGTGGAGTCTAGTTGTGTGTGGGTGATGTCCTGTAAAGTAAAGATTATAACTGATTGTATTGTTTTGTTGAATGAATGAATGAATACCTCCATGTATGATGAGTTGATGAGTATCCACGTCCAGTTCCCTTTGACCTCTGCCCTCCCGTTTAGTTGGAATACTTGCGTGTGTGAATGAGAGGTGCTATTTGAGCCTTGGTGGGTTTTTAAGATTGGCGTGGGTTTGTGGTGGGTAAAAGGAATTTCCTTTTGATTTATCCCGCTTTCGTCCTCCTATTCCACAGAGACACAGAAGCAAATCAAGAGGAAAATCAAAATTAATTAATTATAATTAAAATTCTCCTTCTTCCCACAAATCCACAACAAGGAGAATCATAAATTGAGTAATTTATCCCGGGATACTAACTTAAACTCCGATTCTTAATTAGAAAATGCCGATTCTTTTAATTAAAAAACCCAGAATACGAAATCCTCGAATCTATGTTCGATTTCCTCGCTTAGGTAGGTGAGGTCTTAGCTTTGCCAATTTTCAATGTGTGTAAATTTTTTTTTCTGTGAAAATACTATATAATTAAGTAAAGTTTTAGAAGTAGTTTTCAGAATATTATTTTTAAAAATCAGGTCATTTCCTTGCCTAAATAAGAGTGAACATTTTCCTATTCTCCTTAACTAGCTAAAAGTTAATATTTTTTGTTACTTGAATAGAATATGACTAATTACATTTTTTTTAAAACGTTTTCAGAATTTTGTTTTGAAAAAAAAACGCCATTTCCTCACCTGTTTTTAAAAGCAACAGAGTTGGGTAGGTCCGAGTGGTCCAACTTTTAGTCTCTGCCTGCATATTTCGGATGTTTTGAATGAGAACCTCCGCTTGCGCCTCTCGTCTCATTCTGCCTCTCATACATCCTTCAAAGTAAGGAATTGGCTTTAATCGGAATCGTTTCTTATCACATTTCATAATTAATTGGCATTTCGTGATTAAGAATCAGTGTTTAAATATTATCCCCTCCATTCAGTTTATTCTGTGACTCTGCCAAATGCTCTAGTTTCATTGTTTGATTGAGGTGCTAAGAGACGTTTGAAGTAAGAAGGGACGTTGGTGTATTAGAGCTGAGGGAAGAGATGAGGGAATTCCGTCATCATTCGTTTCAATTCCTCCACCACGAAGGTATGATGATAGGAGTCAGAGTTCTTGTTAAACTCTTTGAGAACCTTCAAACGCCCATCGTCCCCTTCGCCGTAGTAAAAGTTTAACTGGACGGTGAGAAACTGGGCCTCTGGCAGGGACTAGAAAAAGTGACATTTTCATTACAATTGAATTACATTTACAAAGAGAGATGAACATTCTTCTTACGAGGGTGTCCTTGTCCCATTCTCCACGCATCAAGATGAGATCTTTGTGTTCTCTCAACTCCGTGTAGTGAAGTAGAGAGAGGCAGACAGGGGAATTTTCCCGGTATTTCTGGTACTTGATTAGAGGAGTAAAGTAGAAGGATCCATGGGAGTATTGGACAAGGAACATTTCAAAGCCTTCTTGCCGAGGCAATGGAAGCACAAACTAAAGACACACAAATGAATCAGAGCTCTATTCCAGAGTATGCCTTACAGTATAAAGTAATTCCTTACAGTCGGATAGCTTTTCCCTCTCGTACAAGTCTTTTCATAGACACCACTGCTCATAGTCGCAGCCAACATCCCGATGCCTCGATGATACTCTTGCCAGATCTATACAGAAAGGGAGATTGGTGGATGAGATTGGAATGAGACAATGACAATGTGCTTACAAAGACAATGTCCTCTCGTTCAACCTTCATCAACATCTCCACCTTCATCACTGCGTCCAGGCACTGCGGAAACAAAGTTATTATCCACACAACATCCTCTCCATCCTCACAAACTCACGTTTTTAGACGGGAAATTCAGTTGTGTAGAGTCCAGGCCAGCTGCTTTCTTTCCAGCGGTTACGAGTTGCTCGATAATCCCCAAGAATGATGTTGGTGAAGCCCTAATAACGAGAGACTTAGTTAAATGAATCTTGGTTTGTGTGAATGATTCTTACTTTTGGCTTCGGACGATCTTATCCTTGTACTTGTCATAGTACTCATTCCTTGCAATGACTTTCTTGAACTTATCCAACTTTTCCTGACCCCTTTGGTCCAGGTCAAGGCTATAACCATCAGAGTCTACGAGTCCATTCTTCCCATGACCAGGACCCCTTGGGCCACTCGTGTTTCCCTTGTCAGTAGGTAGAGGTGCCGAAAAACCAAAGTAACGATGAGGTAGGTGACAGGGTCTCCACAAGCTCCCACCGATTGTCCCAATTTCTGGCCATCCCCCAGTGATGCATCGGATGATACTCTGACCGAGAGAGCCCTTTCGAGGTAATCCAATGGGTGACAGCTTCATGTCACCAAACTGTAAGTGACAACTGAGAGTATACCAAGAGAGAGAATGATTGGATGTTTGTGTGACCTCACCTTGATTGACCAATAATAGTAATTTTGCACAACAACTAATTTCGGAGTTTCCAATCGGAGGATCGACCGGAGACTGATGATGAGTAGGAGAAGTCGACAGGATTTCCCACGTAACAAGAATCCCGAGAATCCTGGTTGCTGGGGTGAAGAAAGACAACTGCGGAGGGAAGTTAAAAATAAAATTGGAATAAGAATTCACGGGACGACTAATTCTTGGAATATCATGAAACGCTTCGCAAACGCAAAGTAATCAGAAAGTGCGAAACGCTTTTTAGGGAAACGAGGATATGGTTGTTATGCAGTGATTCATTATGACAACTGTGACACATTGGCGAAGGCGACTGGTGAGCAAGTGCTTCCTCCGCCGGAATTGAATGTACCTTGTGTAAAATCTAACAAATTACAAAAAACCATAAGGGATTAGTAAAACCAATTGAGGCCCTTAACTTTATAATGAAGGGCCTCAGCAGTGATCCTACGCCTCATGGTTTCTTGTAACTTGTTAGATTTTACACTAGGTATATTTCCCACCATTGTAATTCTACTCTATTTTCTCGTGCTATAGTACAATTGCAATTATTTCGCAGTGAAGATATTACATAGTGCAAGTCTGGAATTACATTGATATGTTCTAGAGTTTTTAATTTGCTAATAGCGCCTTTAATTTAATGCCATTCACAAGCTGAAAACAGTAGACTCTGCTTTACTGCGTAATGTTGTTCTACAACTAATATTCTGTAGGATGTTTTATTTATACTTTCATGAAAATTGAATTCATTTTCTGTATGCATTTCTTGACCAAGCATCTTTGCCGATTTCTTTGCCACATTGAAGATACAGGATAGGTTATTAATTACAAACGGTCGCAAGCTGGTCGGAAGGTTCACATTATTTTTATTTTACATTCTAATTATATATACTCCAGTTTCAGTAAATAAAAAGCATATCGATTCCTCGTAAAATGCGAATTAGAATCTACTCTACCAAAGGCATTTCCTCATCATTAGTATCTACCTGCGACAATCAGTCGCAAGTGGCGACTGATGAGGTCGCAATTTTCATTTTAGAGTTTGAGAGTCGTGGGGTCTCAGTTTTAGTCTGACTCTAATTTTTATTTCTAATTTCTGCTGCATTTCTGTGCATTTGTTTGTTATAATTTGTGATTGACCTCTGACCTCCCGATGGGTGAGAGTGTGTTGGTGGCCTCTCGTGTGTACCTTCTCATGAGCAGGGATCACCGGATCTCCAGAAACAGAAGGGCGGAATGGCTCTTCACTCATCTCAACTCAACGATTACAATCAACCAGAGGAACAAACTCGTAATTAGGATTAAGTAATTACAGAAACAAGGGTAATCATACATGTCTTGCAGGATGAGTTCACAGAAGAACTGGGCATTGTGTCCATCATTCCAAAGGATCCTCCTCCTTCATGGTCCATCCAGTCAAGCCATCTCTTCCAGTAATAACAATCAATAATAATATTATCATTGGCTCATTCTCACTCTATATTCATGTACAGGTACCTGGTCAACTGGGAAACTGTCGTCGAACTCCTGGCCAGAAAGTATCGATTCGTATTCTGTCTCGATGTTAGTCCCTCCTCTTCCGCCGTTGTAAGATATCCACCCTCTCATCTCTCATTCGTTCTTCATCAACCTCTTCACTCATTCATTTCATTTTAGGATGTACAGACTGGGATGATCAACATTGACGCCATGTTCGGGGTCCTCCAAAATCTGATGGAAGGCCTTGTTAGACCAGTCAGTCATTATTATTTTATTCATTCGCACTCACTCAAACCATCCACCTTCACACACACACACTCTCTCTCTCTTTTAGTTCTACGTGCCTGGGAGCTACTTTTTGTTCCAGCCAAGGATCTACATTACAGTCATTGCTCATGCGCCCTTCCTCTCTTCCCTCGTGGACGAGGTTAGTGTAACTTTAACTTGTTAGTTTAGCGTAAAGGTAGTACGACGTCGTGTGTTTGTGTTGCAGGTCCTTGTGCAGGGACTCCTCCTGGACACCACTTCACTCCCACACGTCCTCAAACTCCTCTTCAGCCAACTGGGGGAAGTGGAGAGTAAAGTGGCCACACTACTAGCCAACAACAACCAACACAAGACAGAGGCGAGTTAATAATTCATTATCATTAAGGATCTAATTGTAATATATTTAGTCGGTTGAAGGACCAAAGTCCCCCTCCACCTCCACCTCCATGAGTGCTGACTTTGGTCTGGTGGACATGCTCAGACATGCACTCATCGCAATCCATCTCCTCCCTGAAAACTCCGTCTCTGGTAAGAACGGCAGAAAATTGTGAAGAGAATTGTGAATTAATAAATAAATGAATGTAAATGAATTTGATTGTTGTAGGTTTGATTGTGTTGAGTGACGGAGTGTTGAGTGTTCCTGATGGAGGTTATCTGGATATGGTTTTATCCCAATTGCGCTACAACACAGTTTCCTGTTCCTTCATTCAGCTGTCCTCCCCATTCCACCCACATGGGGCACATGGACTTCTGCCTTATGCTGACTTTATGCGTTTCATATCTACTGCCACCTTTGGTGTTTATCTCAACAACACTCCCAGAGTGGTAAGGATTTCATTAATAGTTGTTAATTAATGTACAATGTTAACAGAGTTATGATAGAGCGTGGATTCGTTGGCAATGAATCGATACCACAAATGCTTCTTGACTTGGAGCTTCCAAGACTCTGTCGAGTCCTTTAAGAATTCCCAATTGGGAGGTGGAGGGAACAAACCAGGAGAGTGGAGTGTGCAGTGAGTATCTTATTCATTCATTCATTCATTTATTTATTTATTCATTTATTCATTTGATGACTTTTGACCTTTGTTAATAGGAACAAGTGTTTTTCTATAATTCGTGACATGCCGACTGTGAAGAAGCAACAGTATGAAACCCCCCTTGGAGTTGACTACATGAAGATACTCTCATGCAGACTCAGAGAAGGATTCACAATCAAGGTAATAATACTCCCCTTCCCCTCCCCTCTTCTTTTATTCCATTTATTTTGTTGTAGTCTGTCCGTGTTGAAAAGGACAAGGAGTTGGAGATTGTACTCGTTTTGCCTTGGAAGTTCCTCATCCTCATAGAATATGTTCTTCTCGTCCCTTGGCCTCTTCCGCCTGGACAGCCAAGGGTACGTTCCATTGTGTCTCTGGAGGGTCCTTATGACTTTTTACACGACGTCACTTGCCTTGCCAAGAAACCATTTTCATCCTACTACAGACAATTACTAGTCAACAAGTTTTGGGACTCTCAAAAGAAACTCTCTGATGCAGACAAACTCCTCGTCCACCTCTCCTCCTTTTCCTCCAATTCAGCCTACTACGTTCTCTCTGACAGTCTCAAGAATGGACTCCCTCTCTTCTACATTTCATCAACATCAACAGCTCCCTGCTTTAAATCAAGGCAAGCATCAGTTAATTCTATCTTAATGCATTCTATCCCACAGATCCACTACCAGTTCCTAATGTTTATAATGTTTTCTTGTTTTATTAGTGAATTGTCATTGTCACTCGTTGCTTTTTCCACCTTCTGGAAGCCAGTTTGTAACCTGGATACTGACTATTGGCAACAATGGATGCACACACATAGGATTGGTCTCATTCTAGAACACGATCATCCACTCCCAAAGTACGAAAACAACAAAGACAGAAAGTAGAATAGAATGCTGAGATTTATTATTATTTATATTATTTATAGGTACATCCACCTACCCAATTCCAGTGGTCGTTACCACGTGATTCAGTGCAGACAAACCATGATGGCCCTCAACACTCTACTCAAAGAATGGACATCTTTTGTCCTAGTAGAAAACCATTCTTACATAAAACTCCTCTTCAGGTAACAAGTCATCATTATTATTATTATTATTATTATTTTACACTCTAAATCAATTGGATATTTATTATTTTATTAATCTATTTCATAAGGGACAAGGACAAACCTCCATTTTCATTTTGCATCATCCGGGTAACTACAAAACCCCCTTGCGTCATCCTCCGCCTCGCCTTCCTCGTTGGGTGTCCAGGAGAACTCCGGCAAAAGGAAGTAAAGGAACTACGAGGAAGAATTGGTAATCTCTCCTTTCCCCAGAGACACAATGAACCTCCAAAGTGGAGAATCTCCTCTGGAACAACCTCCCTCTCAAGGAATCCAAAGACGACTTGGGCAGACATGCCATGTGCCGTACTCCTCTACAAACCAATTGAAAAGATACTCATCAGGTACCTAATATAAAATAATATAAAATAATATAAATATATTTTAATTAGTTTAATTACAGGTACGAGGTCCTTCCGCGTGACTTTGGACGTTCACTCCTTCCACAGGAAGCAGTGGATAATTGGATGAGTAGTCGAGTACCTGCATCAAATCAATCCACCTTTGGATTCCGCCCCACCTACTCCACTCCCTGGGGGTCACACGTACGGATGGGTCCTGAACTATTCAATACTGTTGCCAGATACCTCCACCACAGACGTTGGATATGGGAAATCCAGAGTAAGAAAAGAACGAGTAAAGAGAACGTGTCCCTTGACGGAGCAGCAACGATCCTCTCTACATTGACCAAGTACAACCAAGTACACTCCCATGTACAATTACACTTCCAACTAACTCTTGTTCTGTATTTTGAAGGATGAGACACCAAGAGGGCCTTCGGTTTGCCCACTCTTCCTCTGGAATTGTGAACATGTTGCTGGAAATGGAAGTGAAGGTAAGAGACATAAATAATTTGGTTTTATTTATTTGGTTTTATTTAATTATTTGTGTATGATTGAATTGATTGATTGACAGAATGAGACCCTTGGTCTGGTTGAACCTGGATTGGAGAGCATTGAGAGTGAAGAAGAATACCAGCGCTGCACTGCACTCCTCCAGTACATAATCTTCCCTCCAGTCAACACAATCCAGTCGTAAGAAGGGATTAATTATGATTGTATTGTATTATTTTATTAATTTAATTAATTTAATTATATTATTTAGTGTTGATGGAGTTGTTGAGGAGAGTGGTGATGAAGAGGAGAGTGTTTGTGGGAGTGGAGAAGAGGATGATGCATTGTATGTTGTTACCGAGTGTTGGGTTGAGCCCCAGGCTGGTAGTATCCTCCCTTCCCCTCAGAGTACATCCTTCAACCATCTCCGTTACAACGATGTGCCAAGTAAGGTAAGCGTCCTAAGCCCTTTGACCCGTTAGGCTCAAGTGTGTTTGTGCTTGTTGGTTATCTTGTGTTTGTTCCTCTGTGTGAGACAATGGAAGTGGAGCAGAGGATAAAGTATGGGCATTGTGTCTTATCTTATCAAGGGACACAAGGACTTTACTTCCTCCATTCCTCACCATTGATTCCAGGATTGGTGGATGGGTTGTTTGCTCTTCTTATCAGGACAAGAGCCTATAAAGACATGACCCAAACACAACCACTCCAGTCACTCTCATCACCTCCAATCAACGCCCATACTCTGGGCATCATCCTCTGGCCATGAGTCTGAGTTGGAAGTGAAGATCTAGGCATCCTCCCTCAATCATCACTGCCAGATCTAACTCTTCCAGCTCAAGGCTCATGGTCACTTCCTCACCCAATCAAACAACAAGAGGAAATGGAGAGGAACAAGAGGAAATGGACATGGACTGGAGATCTGGAGATGGACTGGAGTGGTTGTTTCCAGAGCTAAGTGGAGGAGTGGTCTTGTCACTTTGAATAGCAGGGAAGTGAGATTCAACTTCTCCAACTTATTTCTGCCACTCACAATCACCATCCACCAATCAACATTCATTACCAACACTTTTTTATATTTTATAAACATTAATAATAAAAGGGAATGGAGTTGAATGGAGTTGAATGGAGTTGAATGTATAGGTTATGTGGTTATGTGGTTATGGTCTCTTGTGTACTTTCCAGTTGTTTACCATGGATGGTGACTCCATTTCCGCCCTGGCCACTTTCAGCCACATCCTCATGGGTGGTGGGGAGGAGAGGGAGGAACCACGGCCGTTTAACCACTCCCTCGACCCTTCCGTCACTCTCATCCCTTTCACTGCAGACCTAGGGAGGGTCCTTCCAAGGGCCAGACAGGCAGAACTCCTCTTTGCACTCTTTATGGATGGTAATTGAGAGTATAGAGTGTAGAGTATAGATGAATGTGGAGATGAAGAGAGGATTCTTGTTCTATTCTCACTCCAGGTGTGGACTCTCAAGAGTTGAATGGAGCTCTCTTTCATTGGCTACTCTTTCGATTGGGAAGGATGCACGAGAGGGAGTTGTGTCTGAGTGAGGAAGAACAAAAGGGAATTCCGATTCTGATTGGAAGGAGAGAGAGACCACTCCCACAGCGGGAAACTCCAATACTCACAGACACAGGCACTAATTAATAGATTTATTATTAATTAATAATTATTTATTATTCAATTAATTCAATAATTAATCAATTAATAGATGGTGTAGTTTGGCGTTGTTGGGTGAAGGTTGTTTCCTCTTCAGAGTTCCTCCTTGTCCTCCTCCCTTCCTGTTTCCCTCATGTCCAACTCCTCCTTCCTCCTTCCTCTCCACCTACATCTCCACCTACATCTCCACCTACATCTCCATCTACATCTCCACCTACATCTCCACTTCCAATCTACATCTACTCTGCTTCACTCAATAAACTCACAGATCACCTCATCTACAGGACAAGAGGAGGAGAGGGTGACTTGCAAAGGGACTACAGGGAAGAGGAAGTTAGAAATGGAGAGAGAAAAGGTTTAAATTAATAATAATTTAATTATATTAATTAACATTAATTAACATTAATTAACATTAATTCTATTACTATTATTTTACAGTCTCTCCATCTGATGCCCTTGAGAGTCACATTGTCCTTGTGGAAGAGTCTTTTGCAAACTCTTATGTGGAAGGACTCTTTCAAAGTCTCCAAGAGAACAGGATGATTGGAGAGGGAGACATGAAGAGAGGAAGAGAATTATGCAAAGAAACTATCAAGTCCATTGACATTTCAACATTCATCAGAGTATACTCTGCATTCATAATAATAATTCAAATAATAATAATAATGATAATACTAATACTAATTCCAGACTACTTGTCGTCACTCTCGTCCTCCACCTGCAAATGGTTGTGTTGGTCTGGAGGGAGTCCATGGATTCATCAAAACAAAGTTTAATGCTTCACTCCATTCACTCTTCAATCAAGTACCAAGTCACAAAGGACTCTTTTATTACAACAAAAGAGTAAGTATCTAATAATAACAACTAAATATTCAATAATAAATAAAATAATATTAATTGTGTTGTAGGGTACTGGAGTTCTTCCACTTCTCTTGTCCTTGGAATGTCGTCTCTCTTCTCCACTTTCATCAGTCATCATCAATCACATGCCAACATGCAGAGGTTCTTATTATTAGTTTATTATTTATAGTTTCATTATTCATCATATAATACTACTTAAATATTCATTATCAGATGAGGTGGAGTTGGAAGTGGATGGGGAAACTCTTGTCTTTCTTGATTTTGTCTTTCTTACTCTTCCACACACGGACAAAGAACTGTGCAAAGGAGAAGGAGAGAGGTAATTAATTATATTAAAATATTAAATATTGAATATAATTAATTAAATAAATATTATAGTTCACCACCTCTCCCCCCTTCTCAATTGAAACTGGTCCAGGAGATGCTGGAGAGTGTTGGTTGGTTGGTGGAGGATGAATTGAGTTCTTGGGCATGGGAATGGCCAATCACACAACAGACGCTCCTTGGTGTAGCTGCTCATGTGGAAAAGTCAACAAATAAGGATGGATGCAAAGTGGATTCCATTCCACTCCACTTTGTGCAAACCAACAAGTACACACCAATCAACAAGTTTAAACAGGTACATTTATTATTCCTATTCTACTAAATACAATATTAATTGAATACTCTTTAGAGACTCCTTGGTTCTGTGGTTGATGGTTGGGAGTGGATTGAATTGGGGAGTTTCTTTTATCTTCAACCAAACACTTCAAATACTTTCTTTTGGATTATTACAACAATACAGAAACAACTCGTCCATGTCTACTTCCAAACAAGGTAAACAAACAACAAACAACTCCATTCAGTCTTTTATTTTATTATTATTTTATTATTTTATAAATTAAGGTATGATGAGGAGAATGTGGAACTGTTTGAAAAGTCAATTTCCACAAGGAATAAAGTACTTTCTCTCATTCAAAACACACTCCGGTAAGACACACACCCCAATACACTAATAAATAATAAATAATAAATAATAAATAATAATAAACTCTCTTGTAGTGTTGTCAATCAAGACATTTTACTACAGGAACTCCACCACACACGCCACTGCTCTCCACTCATCGAAGGAGGGACACCATCCCTCCTCCCTGGTATAATTATACATTATTCCATTATTATTATATCATTATTATTATTATTATTATTATTATTATTATTATTATATTGTAGAAAGTGAGGGTGAGTTTAGTGGTGACTTTCCGGTGGGATACTTTGCTTGTGATGTTGTTTGGGAAACTTCCTTTCATCTTCACTCAAGACTCCTCACTGGACCAGGAACTTCACTCGCATCACTTGGCATAAAAGTATAAGAAATGAATGGAAAAAGAGAATACCAATTGTAATGTGTATTGTATTTGTACTTGGAGACTCTTCAGAATACTCTTCTTTCATTGGAAGTTGCAGACAGACCAAACATGTTTGTGTACAGAGACACAGATGGAAATGTCTTTTACCTAAGGTAACATTCATTCAAAATTCATTTACAATTGATGTATAATTGATGTATGATTGAACTAAGGTTGTACCGGAGTGAGGAGCAATGGAGTGATGGATTGGAAGAGGAGCCTAGTGGGGGTATTGAGAGAAAGAGAACAAGTCAAGTGATTCTGAGAGTCTACGGAATAGCAGAGGCTGGTAATTAATATTCTCACCTGTACATTCTACACACACTACCAACTAATTGTACTAATTGAACTAATTGACTGAATAGGTGATGAGATTAAGGATAGTTTGGTTAGTTCTCTGAGAAACAAGTTGGATGATGCAGTCATGGACATTCTATCAGTCACTCTAGACAGAAACCCACATTGTAAACTCACACAAGAAGATGTTCACTTTCTACAAAAACCAAATTCACCACCAGACACAACAATCAAGGTTTATATTCATTCAATTGATTCTAATGTTTGTCTCTTTTTATTCCATTTGTGTTTGTAGCTTGGAGTGAACGAGTACTCCATTCATCACCTTCCCCCATTCTCTTTCTACCTCCATCAGAACATCCTACAAGTATTCTCCATACCAAAATACACGGAAAATACTTTACACTTTCACGTAAGACAAACTAAATATTCACATTTTACATTTGGATTTACATTTGGATTTACATTGATGTATAGGATATGGGGAGTGATGGGGTTTGTGTGGATGCTGGAGGGAGGCTCTATCTCTACAACCAACGCCCAGGAGGTACTGGGAGCAGAGGAATTGCCGTCCTCTCCCTCGCCCTCTCCCACGGTGGAAACAGACTCACAGAGTCAGCATGGACTCGACCAGATCCAGACGCATACAAACAACCAATTCAGCAAAAGGAATTTCAGGATAGAGTTGAACTCCCACAACCAACAGAAGGTAAGGAATCATCTATTTAATAACATCAATAACTAAATAATTATGGGACTCTCTTGTCTTAGATGGTGTGGTTGTAGAAGTGAAAGTCTGGAAGGTGGGTCGAGTTAATCTGGACCTCTTGCGTACTTTTCTCTCCTCTGCGATGCGTCACTCTGCTTGGGAATTGTGGATGGAATTCCACTTCCTCACCACGCCTCTCTCCCTCGACTCCACACCCTCCAGCCACTCCCCCTTCTCTGCTCCAGCCACTCCCTCCAAAAACAACTCTGCCAAGAACCAAGAGATAGAGGGAAGGCAGAGGTCGTTCTCGGGTCAGGGTAGGTCAGACTGTCTGCAGACTAGAATTACTTCTACTACTCTATCATCTATGTTTCTATTTCAGTTCGAAAGGTTTCTGCGTCGGCTGATTTGGTGGAGAGCGGGGGAAGAGCATCCTCACCCATGGCATTCAACTTTCCAGTAAGTAAAAGTAATAATAGAATATTGAACAATCCAATAATTAAGAATTCATTCTAATAATTGTATTCCAGGGACTCAGAGAGAGGACAATAACATTGGGACTGAGCAGGTGAATAATGCAATAATGCAATAATGCATTGATTATGATAGATTGGTGGATTTTATTATTATTGATGAATGTTTAATGTTTGTAGAGCAGAGTGTGGGGATGTTGGTTGTTACCACCCGGTTCTGCAGAGTCTGCTTCCTAGCTGGTTTCACTTTGGACTGGGTCTGGGTGTCTCTTCCGTCAGAGTCTCAAGTCTCCCCCTTCCACCAGCCTGTCTGGAGACCCTTGTAGGCGAGACGAAACGAGTCTTGTCCACACTCTGCGGAGAAGTTGAGCCCAAGGACTTTTGGATAGTTGAGAAGGAGACTGGAGAAGGGGAGGATGAATGGGTGTGTGAGGGATTGAGACTGGCAGGGGACAGGAGACTTTGTCAAGCCAAGAAGGAAGAAGCTGAATTGAAGGTCCTCGTTTCCTCACTCTCAGGATCCAAAGGAAGAAAGGAAGGAGTGGAATTGAGTTTATTTGCAGAAAAGGAGGACTTTATTCCTCGGAGGAAGAATGAAGAGGCTCTCATCGTCTGCAGGAACATCCTCCATTGGAAGTTTTGTACAGCACAACCAGATCCACACTTATTCACTCCTGATGGTAATTTGTGTGTAATTGTGTATAAGAGTGGCATGATTTACCTTGTTTAATTTCTAGGTTTCAAGAGTGGTTACAAGTTTCCACCACTGGTGAGTGTTGATTCTGTGTTGGGTTCAGTTGACAAACTCCCTCGTCCTCCATCTTCTTCTTCACTCCCAACACTCCTCCTACAGTCAACTACAAACACACCAATCCTCATTCCAAGGCAGAGAATCCTCACAATACACATTAAAAACAAACAGGTCATTAATTTAATTAATACAAACTCCATTCATAACAAATCAACCAATTAGGAATTACTTTTAATATTTATTAGATGGAATGTTGTTTTTACAACTGGAGCAAAGAGGAGTCTGACCGAGTGCTAGAGTCCCTCCGTCTCCTTTCTCTATGGCTATCTGCAAGATCTGCTCTACTCTTATCCATCCAGGCACAAAAGCTCGGTCTCTTTGCCAACCAACCAATCACGAGGAGTGGGGGGCAAGAAGCGAATCCGTTTGTGGCTCTTGGGGCGGATGTGGACCTCCTCCTGAGACAAGCTCATCCACCAAGAGACTTTTCCAGGACACCGAACAAGAAGCCTAAAAACAACAAGCAACTGAGCACATTCCTCACTGCATTTAGAAATGTGAAGCAACTCTCCACTCGACTCCTCGTCCCCCTCGTCTGTCTGGATGCTTGGAAGAGGGCAGAAGATGAGTTGAGAGAAGTGAGGGGGATTGAGTGGGAAAAGGAAGGGAGTGAAGGAGGGAGTTCCATCTTCCAATATTGGCTCTCAAGGGGACCTAGTGCTTCAAACGTCATTGGGAATGAAGGGATACTTGCCTTTAAAGCAAAAGCAAGGATCTTCCACTACGTCCTCTCACCCATCCTCTTCCTACCAAGGTCAATTGGAAATTAATTAATTATTCTCAATTATTTTATTATATTTTATTATTTATAATGTGGAGGTGGAGGTCTGAGATTGGGCAGACGAGGGAGCAGAGGGTTGGATTGAGAAAAGGAAGCAAGGTGAGTATATACTGTTTAATATTGTTGTATTGATTGATTAATGACTGTTTTTGTATTTGTATTTGTAAGGAGAGACAGTTGTCTGGTGGTAGTTTGGAGAGTGTGAAGGTTGTTCGTCGTAGTTCCTTATGGGGTGGTATCTTTCCGTCAGGAGGTGGTGGTGTCCCTTCAGCCCCATCCACCCCACCTCCTCCTCTTCTGGATGAAAAGTGGCACTCTTCCTTGTTGGATTCCTTTACACAAGAGTATATGCAGTACCTACAAACACTCGCATTCATCCCCATCACACACAGGGCAAACAAGAGGTACAAATAATTAATAATTATTAATTAATTATTAAATAATTAAATAATTAAATAAGAGTAACTTAACTTTGGATTTAATTAATTGAAGGTTTGTTGATGTTGATCGTGATCGTCACTTGTCTGGTTCGTCTCTCCTTTCCTCTGGATCTTCACAGTCTGGTCATTCTGTTGGTCTTTCCTTTTCCAACTACAACAGAGGAGGTAGAGTTCGTGAGGAGAGTGGAGGAAGTGGAGGTGGAGGGAGTGGGGGAGGAGGGAGTGGGGGAGGAGGAGGAGGAGTTTGGTACTTGCAGAGGAGTTTACCTGGTGGGATTCTTCTATTTGAAGTAGGCATCTCACCTCCATTCTTTTATTCAAAAGTACATTCTCTAGAAGTATCAAGAATAAGAGAAACAAAGAGGAGAGATCTACAGGTAATTAATTAATAATTAATAATTAATTACAATGAATTATTAATAATTCTGTTTTAGAGTACTACAGAATTCCTGTCCGTGTGTGAGAGAGTGAAGATTTCAATGCATTTGCATTCCTTTACTTATGACTTCCACCTCCGATGTCTTCATGCTCACATCCTGGGGAGGAATTCTCCACTACGACCTGGTTATCACTTACTCTCCTTCCTAGATGACTTTATCAATTACTATCCAAAGGGAACAAACTATTCAAGAAATACTCTACACAGGGGTAATCAATCAATCAATAACTAATCTAATCTAATTAATTATAAATTCCAATTCATTATTCATTATTCATTATTCAGGTCAGCTGGCTATTCAGAATGTGACGACCCCTTCAACTATTCTCTTCTCATACATGCTGGAGAAGCTTTACAACATGAAAGTTATGCGAATGGACAAGGAGACTGTGAGTTGGATTTATATATTAATTATATTATAATATTAATTAATTGATTAATTGATTGATTAATTACTTAGGGTGTGGAGTGGATGTTGGTTGATGTTTGTTCCAAGAAAGAGAGACAGTGTGATGAATTTGACCTCACTCTCCTCATATCCCACCAGACAGGAAGAAAGGAAGACCCTTCAGTACTTCGACTCAACTACTACATCATACTCACATCAAGGAGGTTTAATAATTATATTTTAGTTTATAACTATTTATCACACAATTCAACATTTCCTTATTTTGTCTTATTTGTAGGGAATTGTATCCAAAGGCTACAGAAGAGATTGAAGGGAAACTGTCCCTTGTTTCATCTCCTCAACAGACGAGACAGACTGATACAAACTACAACATTAGGTGAATTGATTGATTATGTATTGTTGTGTATTGTTGTGTATTGATTGATTATTTTGATATTAGGGAAGAAGGAGTTTATTACATGGGTTATTACTCTTCACATGAGCAGATGATGAGTGAGATTGTGAGTGAGCAAGTGTTGTGGGTTGAAGAGAGACTCAAGGACTTGGTGAGGAGAGCAGGAGTGGACTGTCGAAGGGATCTCCTATGGAAGAGACTCCTACTACCAAACACAACAATCAAACATAAGAAACAGGACCTATTCTCAAGGGAAACGGTAAGTAATTCTACAATTTAAAACAATTAAAACAATTAAAACAATTAAAACAATCCTTCTTATTTCCAATATATTCAATCATACTTTTAGGAAGGAGCCCTTAGTTACTGGGAGTTTGGAGAATTACTGGAGTTGGTGAGTGTCCACTCTCTAAGTGACACTGACCCAAGACTAGCCTGTCTCCTCAGACAACCAATCCCCTTTTATCAGGTATTACAATTAATAATTAACAATTAATAATTAAATTAATAAAATTAATTCAATTAATTCCCTTTTAGAGCCTTTTGAGGATGGTGACTCAAGGGATATTTAGTAACTTTCGTTACTTTGCGTCTACAGACAAAGCCACCCACCACATGGCCATCTTTAGTCCACACAATGACAACAATAGATTCACAAAACACGTCGTCATGTTGGACATTAATTTGGACAAAAGAACTTCCGTAAGGCAAAAGACAATTCATTACTTTATTCTTTTCTATTGTATTCTTTTGTATTCTTTTGTATTAGGATTTAAGTTTGGTTGTAAAGGAGAATGGGCAAGGAGGGGAGAATGTTGTTGGTGTTGGTACAGAATGGGAGCCTTGTATCCTGTCCCTTTTGGAATCAGTTGTGAATGCAATTTCCTACTGTTGGTGGTGGTGGTCCACAACACAACCAAATTAAATAATAAAAGATTGTTATATTTTATTAATTATTTATTATTTATTATTTATTATTATAATACTAGCCTTGTTTAATACTTTAAAAAATAATGAAAATTCCATTTGACTTTGGAGTAATAAATATAAAAAACGATTCGTGAGACTGTTGAGATTTGTTTGTTTTGTTTTGTGGTAAATTAGACTAAGCGACACTCTATGAGCCATGCGGAGGAGGGAAGTTAATTAAAGTCTCTTCTGGAAGCTGCTGCTCTAAGGGAGGATGGACATGCACTTAATATTAATCTATAAACTATACATCTTGGATCTTGGATCTTCTCTCCTTTACCTGATTCGGTGGGAGAGTGGGTTCTGTACAATAGATAAAAATAACCTAAATAAGGACCTTATCCTTGTAAGTTATAAAAGTAGTCGAGTCAGTCAGAGGGGTCGAAGGGTCGAGGGGTCGAGGGGTGGGAATGATTGGATGATTGGATGATTGGACTGGAGTAATCAAGTCCTAACTTCTATTAATAGATATCCCATCCATCATCCCACATTCAACACCTACTCCAATCAGTGACCTTCTGATCGGATGATATTGTGCACTTGCTCCAATTTGTAGGCGAGACGCTGCTTCTGGGAAAACTCATCCTCCTCCAGTGTCACTATCAGCTGATCGTTGTACTTGTTAGCGTAGTTGTACAACTCCAAGAGGGAACTCTCAGTGCTAAACTCACTTGCATGTTGCTACAAAAGAGTCAAATAGATTAATTAGATTAATTAGATAGAATAGAGAGAGAGAGAGAGAGTGAGAGTGATAGATTATTAATTACCCTTGACTCGTCTGCAAGCATGAGGTTCATGTCTTGATCTGATACACAGGGCATTGCTTTGATATCCGCATAGTACCTCTCCACCCACTCCTTGTAGCTAGGAATGTCCTTGGCATACAACAACTTACTTGAAGGGGAGTCTTTACCTAATTAATTATATTAATAACAATAATTAATTAATTAATAATTATATATTAATTACCCAGTCGATGTTCAGATGTTGAACATGCGTCCATGAATGTTTGTGCGACGACAGAGAGACAAGAGTCCACAATGTTGGACTTGTGAATGTCAAACACAAAGTTTGGGTTCTTGATTAGATTTACCCAGAATCTCAATGGTAAACTGAAATTAGTAATTGATTAATTATCTGTTAATTAATTGTTTAATTGGTTGGTATTCTTGTTATGAATACCTGTTACTCTTCCAAGTGTGAACTACTTCAGGGTCTGTGATTCCGTGTTGTATGGCTTGGTCGTCCAGGAAGTCAAACATGTACTTGATGGCGAGAGGAAGGCAACTACCCCGTTGAGCAGTGCTGAAAATAGTCTCGAACAAATCATCAACAAACTTCTGGAGGGTGAGCTAATAAACAATAAAATACAATACAATTAATACAATTAATACAATTAATAAAACAATTCCAATTATTAATTTATTAATTGTATTACCTTTGTTGCTAGGAGTCGTGTTAGGTATATTTCCGAGACCATTTTGTTGCCCCTTTCTCCTTCCTTTTGGTTGTCGTTGTCGTGGTGTTTGACGAGATGCCACACCTTGAGCCCTCCTTCTCTGTCGTGATTGAGTGGGGAAGTTGCCCTGCTGAGCGGAGGACTCGCTGAATTGTACTTACTAAGGTTCAATGTTTCATACTTGTGGGATTTCTCTGAGCGTTCGGAGAGGATGGACAGGTTGTACATGGACGATTGCTTCGGAACAAGAGTCAAACAGGCAGCGTCGGGAACACGGTAGTGACTTAGAGTGTTCAACTTTTTCCATTCACCTTCAGTCTTTGTAGTGCTATCCTCATCATACAAAATTAAACGACCCTTGTTCCCTGTCCTCCACTCTATTAATTAGTAAATAATAAATAAATCATTAATTATTCATAATTAATGAATTAATTAATTAATTAATGAATTAATGAATTTAATTACCAAGATCCAAATCTTCCTTTCTCGGTCGCTGACTGTAGGGTGTAGCCCTGTAGATTGTATCAAGTGCCTTTTCCTTGACTTGCACAATCGTGTCACAGTCAAGGGCCTTTACAGGCACGTCCGTATTCTCCTGGTTCAGGTCAAGTCCAGTCATGTACGTCGTCTGGTGAGACATGGACACGAACACAGTCTGCAAACATCAATGCACATCAATCATCTCAATCATCTCAAATCACACTGATCACATCATTTCATTGAAACTCACCAATGTTTTGTAGCCAATAGACTGACGAATGAGTTTTTCCTCTGAGAGTGAGTAGCGTGCCTCTGCAGTGACTGCATCCACAGGGCCCTTGTCCACTTGCTGCTTTATCGCTCTGTACAGGAGATACAGTGGCTCACCAGCACACTCCTTCAGGAACTTGTAGAGGAGGAAAGTAAACCAGGCTGAGAGCATCTTCTCAGCAACACTCTCAGTTCTATCACAAACAAACAATAAGAATTGTCCCTCCAACCAATCAACATTGACAATTTGACAATTGATGATTCACCTCCGGAGGAGGAGTTTTGGGTGATTCTTGCTCTCCATGGACTTTTCTATGAGTTCAGCTAGGAGTGTTTTGAGTATATCTGTACAGTACTCCATCTTCCCTTGTAGGGAAACCATAATGAGTGAGGCAACGTTCACTCTGCAACACAGAATCAGAATGTAAATCATAATTATCATTTGATATGATGACTATATTATTATATCAACCTGTCCCGCATGGAAAAGTATCTGTTGTTTTCAAGTGTCCGAATGAAGAGAAGGAGGAATGTTTTGTTGAGGATCAAAAGCCCAAAGTGGCGGAGGCCTTTGGCCTTAAAGTGCAAATCCTGACGATCCATCTGGAGAACAGCAGCGTGGTCCTCCCCATTGGGGAAGAGGATCTTCATCGAGTAGTTTCGGTAGTCAAGGAACGGAATTCCCCCAGAAGTCATGTCACCCGTCAAGTCAGTCATCTCCGTCTGGAGTTCAGCAAAGGCTGCAAACAAGGAATTTTATAAAATAAATTACAATCAAAATCAATATTTTCCTTCATACCTTCTTTGCACTCAGCAGCCACCCGCAGTTCCAACACGTCCATCTGCTCTTGCATATTTTTGAGGACGCGGTTGCTCTCTGTGGACTTTCTCCGATATGCGATGACGACTCCAATGAAGACGACAAGCACGACGCAACCAACAGCAATGATTCCGTACATAACATTCTGCGACAACTCCCCAGGGGACACTTGGTCATAGCGCAGGCGTCCAATCTCAGTCTCCCAATTGGTCCCCACTTTCACCTGAGTAGAATTATTAAAGAATCATCATTTGAAGTAATAATTCAATTCAACCATAATTACCATAATTAACATAATTAACATAATTAATATAATTACTCTAATAACTGTGTCTTATCGTCCATGTTGTTGTTTATGTATATTGATTGCTTACCCTGACCATGGGAGCTTTCTTTGTGTCGATTGATCCATCCTTGTTGATGTCTGGTGGCTGAAATGGTGGTGGTTTGCATGTGAGTTGTTTGCTGTTGAGTGAAGTGACATTACAGACGCTGTTCCCAATTGTCACAATCACATTGGACTCGTCAGTCGCAGAGTTCAAATTGACACCCTGAATAATGAATATATAAATGTAAAATATTAATTAATAGTATTAATAATAATAGTTAAATTAATCAAATCTGACGTTGATTGTGAGGTAGTCTCCCTTGTACTTTTTGACTTTTTCTTCAAATTGGTCGTAGTGTGGATTTGGATGAAGATGGAATTGGTGTTCTCCCTCTGGTAAGTTTTGTACATTTGTGGGTACAGTGTCTAGGATGAATCCATACTGTAGACGAATGTATCCATCCTTTGCACTCCCCCAGTCAGGTTCTTGTTCAAATGAAGGAGTGAGACAGAACATTGTCTCATTTGTAGAGACATTGCATCCACTCGTGTAGTTTACATTGTTGTATGTAATGAAGATGAATGGCTCCTGCACAACATCAAAGTGTCTCCCTTCAATTGTTATGTTGATCCCACCTGCAGGAATACTCTTGATTGGTTTGTCCTATCAAAGGAATCAGAGACAGAGCATAGAGTGAGGAATATTTAATCATTTATAATTAATATTTATACTATCATGATTACCCCTTCAAGCAAAATCACTGGGTTCTCAACTGAAGTAAATCCTGGCTTAAAGTGACGCTCTTTTTGATCAAACTTCACAACGAGGTCTGCCTTACCAACACGCTTGGCACTACCAGTTCTACACTCAATCTGATTCGTCCGTTTCCTGCAAACATCAACCAAAGGTCATGTTATTTTAACTATATTATTTCTACATTACACTCATTTTAGTACTTATTTGATAATACAAAATACAAAATACAAAAACCACTCGAGGCCCAGTTGCACACTCTGTGTGCACCCTCCAGGGCCTCCACACTCGTGGTTTTTTATAGTTTGTACTCACATGATGATGACACAGGGAACATCTTCGATGAATGCCTGCACTTGACTCCCTGCATTCAAGTGTTCCCCAAAGATGGAGAGCTTCGTTCCCCCTGCGACGGGGCCTCTGTCAGGCTGAATGTCGTGGATCTTGGGGTCTACGAAGCGGTACTTGTCGGAAGACTCAGCCCTGAAGTCTGCTACTTTCACCAAGATCGGCCCTGCCTTGGGCTCATTTATCCCTGGCCCATCCAGACGACACACAATCTGCCGAGTCTGTTCGTACAACTCAGGGTAAGGGTCACATGAGACCCCAGCAACTGTGACTCCAGTATAAATGTCCTGCACATGGAAACAATTTTGCAATTATTAAAGAAATGGTGTAGTTTGTTAGAAAGTATTTTGTACTTACGTCGAAGGTCTTTCCCAAGTTTATTCCTGTGATGGTGACATTTGTGCCTCCTTCCCATGGGCCTGACTTTGGGCTAAAGTGAGTGATTTCTGGATTGGGACAAGTCTGGTTCCTGCTCAACCAAACGCCCCCCTGACTCACGCAGTGTTCCTTTACTTGGCACCTGTTGGAGCTCTGACACCAACCACACTTGTATTTCTGGTCCATCGCAAGGCACATTCCACAATTGTCGGCCATCGAAGGACAGCGGTAGACCATGACTGGAATTAAATTAAATTAAATTAAATTAAATTAAATTAATAATAAATTATAAAGAATAATTAATTACTTACTCCTGATGTTGTCTGGATTATCGAGTGACTTTGTTTCTCCTCCTCCCCACACGACTGCAAATGGGACTGTGATGTTTGAAGCAGGGGAATTGTAGTTGAAGAGGATGGGATCGCAATCTATCGTATTCTCAAGTAAACGTGCATTCGTAGGTGTAACTCTCCCTTCAATATTAAAACGACAAGAGAAACGAGTCTGAACGATGATTTGTTGCTACAAATGAAATACATAATGTACATAATGTTTACAATTTATGTAACTGTTGACTTGTATTGGTTGAATTCTAACTCACAGCGATGTTGTCCACTTTCACTTGGATCTTCTTGTAAGTACCGTAGGGTACGAGGAGTTCAGAAGACCCATTCGTCACATTTATTCGAGGACAGAAACCAGGACCACTCCGGATACTCGGACCAACTCGCTATTAGGAATTAAGGAATTAGAATATTATAATTATAATGACTGAGTGAGACTGACGTTGAGTCCTGTGACGAGGATGTCATTCCTGCAGTTTTCTGCCGTGTCATGAGTGCACCTGTGTTTATCCACACACCAGTCGCAGGGGAAGGCGGATGTGACGCATGAAGTGCAAGTGGAGTAAGTGTTGCAGTCAAAAAACACAAAATCAGTGGCCACAAAGTCATTTGGAAGAGAACCCTCCTGGAGCATACGAACAGAAAGAGTGGCAGTGAAGTTGTCTACAAAATTAAATATTAAATATTAAATTATTAAATTATTAAATTATTAAATAATATAAATATTAGTATTCTTTACGTTGTCCTTCTGGTATTGGTGGAAGATCGGATGTTGGTGGAGTGTAGCAAGTGACTCCGTTGGTTGTGAGATTGGCATTTGTTCTGAGTTCCTTTCCACCCAGGAAACGAAAGACGCAAAGGAAGTTCCCAGATCGGGTAGGCAAATGGTCAATATTGAGTGACAACTGAAGAGAGAGGGAGAGAGAGTACTGTTATACTGTACTGTTGTTGTGTATAAATATTAATTATTAATTGTTTACAGTGCGGGCAGTTGAGCTTTGTAGTTGACTTGGATTGACCATGGTGATCCTGGTACACTGGCCACTCTTGTAGGAGATCCAATAGAGAGACAACTCAGTGGCTTTGGGACCTTTGGGGCAGTTACTCTTTAACGTGCATCTACCAATCAGAAACAGAGTCAAAAAGTAACAAAGACAACAAACTAAAGAGGAAGGAGCAAGTGGACAAACAAAAGAAACTCACTTGTTTTGAAGGGAGCACCATCCACAGTAAGGATCACCAACTTCCACACACCGGTTGCAACTCGTGTATTCAGAACAGTTGTGGACAAGGACTTTGGAAACCTAATAAAAGTAATTTAATTTAGTTGTAATTGTATTTATAAATACAGTAAATAATAGTAAATAAATAGCCTTACTTTTCGATCAGTCATGACGTAGATGTGTGACTTTTGTGGATCAAAAAACATGTCTGGGTTGACCCTCTTTCCAGGGTCAATCACAATGTCATCGTACTCTGAACCAGAAGTCCCACTCTCAACAACAACCTGGAATTAAATAATAATAATAATAATAATAAATAAATCAGTAATCAATTACATAAACTGATGACTAATAAACTGACCTTTTTGAGATGTCCATCCGTTGTTCCTAGGAAGACGACTGTGTAGTTTCCTGCAGAAGTGGCTCCAACAGAGCTGAGGAGAGTTGTAAAGTTCAGGACTGAAACTGCAACAGCTGGCTTCTCCCCGCCCAGCGGAGTATTTACATCCATCCCACAGAAATCCTCCTCAATTACTCGCAGTTTCTAAACAGTAATTAAAGAGTAGTAATCAAGCATTTCTTATTGTTATTACATGGAATTACAACTTTGCTTACAGTAGAAACACATGCAGAGTTGGTGGCGATGAACCCAAGTCCCCTGCTCCCTTTGCCCTGGAAGCAGAGTTCAATGTTCTCCACAAACTTCCTCCTGATGTCCTTGAGGGAGTAGACGCAGAGGGCACTTTCCCCACTTGGGATGGAACTTCCCAGTGGACTCGCAATGGCGAATACGGCAAACAGCACGTCATCCGAGTGAGTGATGTGGAGCTTGTTGGCCAGGTCTGGACCTGGTTTCCCGACATAGGCTGCCTGGACCAAGTCATATTTCATCCCTGCCTCAGAGATGCACTCAATCGGAATCTCCGTGTAGGAATAGTAATTGGAATCATTCTGACAGACTCGCACGAGCTTGGAAATGAAAGGGGAGTTGGGCCCAGGGTCTCTTCTTTGCGTCGTCATAAAGTACGAGAATCCCTCTGAACTGAAGCCATACACGTAGTTGATGGGGTAATTCTGCCGCATCCTGATCACAATCTTCGTACCCGAAGAAACACCAGTCGTCACAATCCCAAAGTTGTCTTTAGGATTGAGACTACGACTGGAGACTGCAGGGACTTCGTGGCGATACGGAGAGTTCCCAGTGTAAGTCACACCCACGTACAGCACCTTCACCATTCATTAAACATTCTTTATACATTCTTCATTTTCCAATTAGGAAATTAACAATATTGTTTGATTTGAACTTACCGTGGATGTAGGCGGGGTTGGTGGGCCTGGAGCAATAAATGCAACTGTGCTTGCTGTTTCGTTGTTGGCCACAATGGGCTCACTCACCACTTCCAATTCCGTGTTGGAGACATCGTCAAGTCCGAGTATCCAGCAGATCCCTTGGTACAGGCTCCCACAAAGGATGAGTTTGGCCCTGCTGTAGTCCACGACGAGAGCCTTGTTGACGTTGTTGGTGAGAGTGAACTGAGTATTTTCAGGACACTCTCTGTAGCCAGAGCAGAGTGTAGAGTCTTCATATGGGCCTGTCTTGTTCCGTGCAAGGAGCTTGAGGTTGGGGTCCAGTTGGTAGATTTGATTGACTGCTCCTACGTATAGCACTCCCGTCTCCTTATGCACGACCAGGTGGTTGTTGACTGTGGCGTTTGTGGCCTCCTGGTCCACAAAGGTGGCCACGATGTGAGTGCTTGTGGATGCCCAGTTCGGGAGTGGATGGGCAAGGAGAAGAAGGGAGAAGAGTAGCCAGCGACCCCAGTGACCCCACATGTCGCTGCACACTGCCAAACACTCCCCTTCACGTCATCTTCCTTCACCTGTAAAAGAGTGAGTAATAAAAGAGGTAAAAATGAAGATAATGTAAATTACCTATACTGTCTCTGTACTCTCTCTGCACTGTCTCTGTTTCCTGTCCAGTGTCTCTCCAGTGACCCCTTCGAAAGGACTCCACCTCCCTTGATTTCTTGTCAATTCCCAAGTACCAGTAATTCAGTAATTGTGACTGATGATTCCGAGGGTGTTTCTCCTCTCTCCTCTCGGCCCTGAATGGCGTCCACCTCCCCAACACAACAAAACAGAGGCCAGAAACAGGGATAACAAAGTAGCAAACTTACCTAATAATTAAATTAAATTAAATTAATAATAATTATTATTAATTGATTAGTAAATTATTCACACCTAGGAACTAAATCATTAATAAACTTCACTCTATCAAGAGTTTCCTTATTTTGAAGGAACCTAATTGACATTTTGCAAGTGTCACGTTCAGTTCATGCTAAATAATGGAAGGTCCAAAGAATAGTTTTGTTTGAGTAATTTTAAACAAATTATCATTTTTAAATGTATAGTAAATTCTCTCGGGGAATGTCACAAATAATCTCTTTAAAAAAACAGTGTTTTTCATTCAAATATTACCCTGTCCTGATTTATTTTTCAAATTTTAAAATTCAAAAGGATTTCAAGCATCATGTGGTAGTTTAAAATTATGCAAAACAGAAATTTGGATATTTTACGTGGAATTGTCCAAAAGTGCTGATTACAGATGTTATGAAGCGCATACGGTAAACGGTGTTGTTTCTACACTTTAATGGCTGCCTTATTATGTCCAGGTTTTTTCAAAAACTTTTGATTTTCAATATAGAAATCTAAGAATGGGAGTTGAAGTTTTTTTCATCGTAATTTCGTATATATTTTGTTGAATGGTGTTGTGACCTGAATGTAATTTTGTGTATTAGTGTAATGTTTAATTGAATTTGTTATGAATGATATTTAATATTTAATGTTTAATATTTAATGTTTTATAGTTTGATATTTTGGACAGAGAGTCAATTGGTTGTTATAAGTTGTGTGTTGGTTTCTCTGTCATTTGGGCGGAGGAGAAAGAAGAAGAAAGAAGAAGAAAGGGACTACGCAGAGACAGACCAACAACCCCATCTACAACAACATCAATCAATCAAACAAAACAATTCACAGAGGCACTGGAGGTCACTCCAAGGGACACTTCAAGGGACACTTCAAATCCACTCTTCAAATAAATGTACAAATCTATTCTTCAAATCTACTTTTACATGGTCTCAGTATTCGGCTAAACTGAGTAAAGTAATAATGGGATAAATGAATGAGTGTGTTGATGAGGTCAAGGGCTCCCGTCCCTTGGCATTCTTTGGTATTCCTTATGTGCTTTTGTCTAGTACTCGTCATACCTTTGATGCTTCATCTCTCTCTCCATTCGTCCCTTTTCTCTCTTCCTTTGGCATCTCACTCTCTCTGTCACTCCTTCCTTCCTCTCACAGATGCATTTCAACATTATCCTCTACAACAGCTGACCCCTCAGTGACCTCAATCAACAAACACAAGAAAGAGACAGTTGACACACTCATTATACTGGACACACTCTCACCTCTATTCAGTTGGATCTGTCTGACTCATCTACTCATACACTCATCCCATGGAGGAACCAACAACAACTCTACTCTCTCTGTCACTGTCTACATCGTGGTCTACATCCTACTCGTCCTACATGGTCTCAGGCTGGACATCCCTTCATTAGTCCTTAAATTCATCTGGATGACCTTTTCACTCACACCACCCCTTCATCCCACCCTCCCTCTCTCGTCATTCCAGTCACTTGGGTCACCCTGTGTCATGGACAAGAACCACGAGTAGCCATTCATTCACAAGGAGGGTATAGGGTATGGCCATTCCATCACCACACTCATCACCCGGCTCCAAAATGTCAAAGTGCAAGGAGGCCAGGAGATACCTCCCTGCTGCAGTCGCATGGATTCTCCTACTATCAACAACATCACTCTTCTTCATCTTCCCGTAATACAAATCATCCTTTATTATAAAATACAATCATCAGGTTCTATATAAATTACCAATTCCAGAGCTCAATGGTTCTACCAACACTATCCCATTTGGATTCTCATAGCAGAGGCATTCATTGCTCTCATCGTCATTGCCAATTTCACTTTGGCCACTTTCATGGACCCTGGCATCATACCCAAAGGTAACATTAGACTGGTGATTATAAAACCAACATAATTCATATACTCTATTCTTCACGGTTAGCGACGAGAGGTGAGGATGATAACGATGACCTCCGTGCTCCCCTGTACAAAATGGTGGATGTGCAAGGAATCACCGTGAGAATGAAATGGTGCATCACTTGTCAGTTCTATCGACCCCCTCGCTGTTCCCACTGTAGTGTTTGCAACAATTGTATAGAGGTATTAAAATTGTATTAAAATTAGTTTATTCCAATTGATTTGATTGTTGGATTTGTAGACATTTGACCACCATTGCCCGTGGGTGAACAATTGCATTGGACGTAGGAACTACCGCTTCTTCTTCATGTTCCTCATGTCCCTCTCTGTCCACATGATTCTAATATTCACACTCTGCTTGATCTACTTACTACAACACCTGGAGAAAATGTCGGATCTAAGGACAATCATTTCGTGAGTTAACTTTTATTATAAATCTGTAATTGTATTGAAATAATTGAAATATTGTTGTCTAGTATTTCGATTATGGTTGTGATTACGATCCTGTGTATCCCCATTTGTGGTTTGTCTGGCTTCCATATCGTCCTAGTCTCCCGTGGGAGGACCACGAATGAGCAGGTCACAGGCAAGTATCGTGGTGGCTACAATCCATTCTCAAGGGGATGCTGCTACAATTGTTGGTTCACTCTTTGTGGACCACTCTACCCTGGGTATACAATCATTATTATATAATTGTAATTGTAATTATTATTATTAATAATAATATTAATATTAATATTATAATACTTGCAGCCTTGTGCGAGCTAAGCGTAACTATGCTCAGAATGTGGCAATTGTGTACCGTGCCCCTGGGGGAGGAGACGAACCTCAACTGGGAAGTTCTGTAGCTGGACACCAGGTAAAGGTATACGTGGATAATGGAACAACCAAACCAAAGGGAGGGAATCTTAGTCTACCCTCGCTGCATTCTCCCAGAGACTATCGACAGGTGAGTCAAATCATCCAAACATTAAAACATCCAATCTTTTCTTCTTCTTCTTCTCTCTCTCTTTCTCTCCTCTCTCTCTCTCTCTTCCTGTCAAGGACACTTGAGTTTCAACTATGCTTTGGGAGAATGCACAAATGGTGAACTGCTTCCGCCTTCATCTCGAATGCTTTTCAACAACAAAACAGAAAAGGGGACTCAAGATCTAATTATATTTCCAGATGATACCCACGAGGGAGACAGTAGTGGCTGAGCATGAGCTTGGACTGGAGGCGTCCCAGAGTCTCGACTGTGAACCAACTCCCCCCATGCAGAGGCAAGGCTCAAAGTCAAACTTTTTTATCCACAAGGACACAGAGGATTCAGCAGGGATGAATCATGCCAGACACGTCCGAGGTCCTTACTCACACGGCTCACCTCATCCAAACAGACAGAGGTACACTTCAACATTCTTATATTAATTTAATTATTCTTATCATTATTCTTATTCATTTATTCATTTTAGAAACAATGAGGGTCGTTGTTCCCGGAGTCGTACTCCAGATTCCATGACTTCTCCATCCAGTCCAGGAACCACTTTTGCCAGCCCCACAATTCACCAAAAGATAAGAGCAATTGGCGGAGTGCCGACTCCTTTCACCTCTGCCAGTCCCATGGTGCGACGATCCAACCCACCCACTCCGACACACCCACATCCAGCTCAGTTTCCTGGATTGGCCTACCCACCACCAGCAGCTCCACACCAAAGACTCACCAACCACAACTACGAACCATACACGGAAGGACCAGGAGACACACGACGGTTCCCTTCTGAAACAGCCCTACTCTACGAGAGGCAGTTCCAAGGAGGTCTGTTGGGTAGGGGCAGGGACGCTTCTGGTCCCATACGGGAACTCGCCAGTTCCCCTCAACACGGGGTCTACCAGTGGAAGGAAAACTCCCCCACGGGTCCCCCAGTGGAGGGTGGGGTCTACCCAACCCACCCCTACTTCCACTCCAATCCGACGAGTCCCGTCCAGACCAGTTTCAGCAACAACGGAGCCGTGGTGGGTAGTAGAGGATACTACACTGATATCCCGACCCCCGCCTACCTTCCTCCCTCACCACTCTCGCCACTAGTCGCCAAGGGTCACTACAACAATACAAGTGGAGGGAACTGTGGTGGGAATGGACGGCCACTAGGTTTTGTGCGTGCACTTGAAATGAGTGAATCGTTGGAGAAGAATGATCGAGGGAGGGGTGTTCGGAGCAGTCCAGTTGGAACTCCAAAGGGTTCTAGCCAGTCCCCACTCGGAGAAGGTCCTGACAGAGCCTCTGTGTATGACATGAACTATGAAATATCCGTGTGAAAGTACGAACTATTATCCACTGTCCAAAGAGATTGTTAATGTTGCTATTGACTAAACGAGTGCAGAATTGGTTTGGTTTCTCCTGTCTCTTGGGTTGGTTCTTTTAATAGTAGTCAGTCGAGTGGACTTTCTTCCTTCTTTCTTACTCTCAATTACCCAGTAAGTACCACTACTATTTGACTGATTTTAAACTTGTACCTACCACTCATGTCACTAATTTATTCTAATAAAATCAAACAAATCACAAATATACAAAAAAAATCAAATAAACCACAATCAGCTGACAGAATTTGTAGTATCCCTACAATCCAGACAACAAGAAAGAACATAGTAGTAGTGAGTGGTCAGTCTGGAAAGTCAAATGAATTCTTTTAATTGAGTATTGAGGATAGTTGCTGGATAATTGATTCATTTTTATTAAATTGAGTCCATTTGATAATTGAAACACCACAACATTTCCAGAATTTCCTTCATCAAGTTAGAACCGGGTATGGAAAAGATTAAAGCACAGTGAGACAAATATGCATCAAATCTGATCAAAAATAAGCAAATTGTCTTAAATTCAACAGAAATTAATTACCTAATATTAATATTTCAAAAATAATAATTTTAATAAAAAAGTCAGGATAGCCTTCTGGAACTCAGAGATTAGAATTAGTTTATTGGTTCTGCCACGCCACTAACCTCGACTTCTCCCAGTCTCACAATCTTTTCCACTATTATGGCTAATGTATCCTTCATCTACACAACTGTTGATTTCAGTGTAATCTTTGTTATTAAATGTGTGTTTTAATAGTTGTAAATTGAATTATATTCATTTGTATATTTAAGACAATTTGTTGATTTTTGTCAGATTTAAAGGGATATTGTTTGCACTGTGCTATAACCGGTTCAGAGAAATCAGATGATCAGAGGATTAGCCATTCGAGGCAGGAGATTCATAATCATAACATGATACACAGGGGGAAGAACAGCTGAGTTGGTCTGGTTTCTAGTAATAGTTGTCGGTGGGAGGTCAAGAGGTCAAGTTTGTAGTTTGTGTTGACTCTTGAGTATGGCTGAGAGCAGCAGTGAGGAGAGTGCTGGACGGAGGACGAGCAGAACATCCATTGACCCTCCATCACTCACATTCAAGCAATCAAAACTCATCCAACACCAAAAGACACAACAGAAACAATATGCAGGTAAATGGACAGTATCATCCCATGTCAATCAATGTCTCAATACCCATGTCACTCAATTCCAGGGGAGGAAATCGCCTTTTGCACCAAAGACTTTCCATTCCTGGCAGAGGATGACATTGTGGAAGTCTACAGTCTGGAAGATGAATCCCCTCGTCTCCTTGTCAAAGTGGGCAAGGGAAGTATAAGGGGGGATGACTTTGGACATAAAGGTTACAACAATAATATGATCATCATAAATACATTACATCATAAATATTACTTGTCTCCTTCCAGATGCACTCAGCATTGAGCAATCCATCGCTACCATCTTCCAATTGAAACCATACACTGACGTCATTGTTAGGAAAGTAAAGCAGAGCGAGGTGGAGTTGGACTCGATCGAATTGACCTTCAAGGACCAGTACTTGGGCAGGAGTGAAATGTGGAGGCTGAAGAACGGTTTGGTAGAGTCTTATGTCACGGGGATTAAAGTAAGACATGTGCCACTCACTTTTCTCTAATTACAGGTTGACACTTGTCTGTATGTTGGGAAGAAGCTGGAGTTTGTGTCCACCATCAGATGCCAAGTTCACGAGATGTGGTCACACGGGGACAAAGTGGCCTCTGGATACCTCACTCCTGCCACAAAGGTAAACACAACCATTCCAACTCACTTTTCTTATCCAGCTTTAGTACCTTTATCTTTTAACTTTACAATTATAGATGGTTTTTCGTTCTTCCACGAGCATGGTCTACCTCTTCATTCAAATGAGTTCAGAAATGTGGGAATTTGATATATACGGTGACTTATACTTTGAAAAGGCAGTGAATGGATTCCTAGCAGAACTCTTTGCCAAATGGAAGGTTAATAATCCACTTAAGCAAAGAGTCCATAAACATATTTATATTATAACATTTATTATATCTAGAAAACAGGTTCCAACCACGAGGTGACGATTGTTCTCTTCTCCAGGCTCTACTACGAAGCAACCAATTTGGAGCAATTCCCAGAGTCTGTCCGTTCCTGTCTCCAGACAGACTACAAGGGACGTTTCTATGAAGACTACTACAGGTCCACTACCAATACTTTCACCAATAAGTTACACAAAGTTACCCTTATTTCTTAATCTCCATTTGATTGTGTAGGATTGCTGTTCAGAATGGAAAGTACGATGACTGGGGGAATACTCTCATCTTCCTCAAACACATCTTTGTAGACTATCAAAAGAACTTGCTAAACTTCCACAAGCGTGGGAACCCTGGAGTGAAGTTACCAAAGTGTTCCATCTCCTCTGCCTCACGCGGAAACTTCTTGGAAGTTCTTAACATGTCCTTGAATGTCTTTGAGAAGCACTACAAGGACAGGAGCTTTGACAGGACGGGGCAGTTGTCTGTTGTCATCACTCCAGGTGTGGGAGTGTTTGAAGTGGACAGGGAACTCACCAACGTCACAATGCAGAGGATAATCGACAATGGAGTGGGGAGTGATTTAGTCTGTGTTGGGGAACAACCACTCCATGCTGTTCCACTCCTCCTCAAAGTAACCATTCACACAACAAACAAACTAAATACATGACACTTTTCTCTTTTTTCAGTTTAAAAACAAGTTAATGTCGCAGAGTCATGTGGAAGATTACAGTATGCCCCACTGGATCAACCTCAGGCAAGGGGAGCTAAAGGGAGACTGGCTTTTAGTTTTAATTCTATTAACCTTTTATTTCCAATTCCTTTAGTTTCTATTCGACCAACAAGAAGGTTGGCTACTCTTCTTACATACCACGCATCAAACTCCCGATGCTTCGTCCGTCTAGTATTCGGCATCATAGTGCATGGGATTGGTCTGTCAGGCCACTCTGCAGAATCCCTCGTCTCAAACAAGACTGCGAGAATGCTTGGCCCAATTCCGTCTATGACTTTGACGACTACGATCAGAAGATCTTCCAACTCCAGTCATCTTCCTCTTCCTCCTCTCTCCAACGAAAGAATACGCAGAAGAGGAGACTCCATCACTCACAGCTCCACTCTCGCTTCTTTGTGAGGCAGAACTCGGAACCAGAGATTCATGGGGGGAACTTGGAGTTTTCTTCCCAGCATAGCAGTGGGAGTGAACGCTCTGTCGTCCTCTTGTCGGACACCGGAGCTCCTTCTGCAGCCATCACGATCCCCACGACCAAGAAGATGGCTGCCCTCTCCCACCATCTTTACTCTTCATCCTTTGGGGCTCTCAACATTGAAAGTAAATAACATTAAACATTGAGCATGGGAGGTAGAGAACTTGAATGTTTTATTCTTGTTTCCAGTCAAGCCGAAAGTTGGTGGTGGGAAGGGGGAGAATTGGTTGTACGATGAGCAGTGGGGCCAGAAACTCCTTTCCCCGAGCAGCAGTTCTCTCCAGAGCGGGGGTTCTCCAAAGGACAAGACAATTGTATACACAAAGCAGCCTGGGAAGGAAACGAAGGTTTCTTCTTCCAAGGCACTCATCAACCCCTTTGACCCTTCACATGCAGTCATCAAACTTACGTCGAGCAGGAGAAGATGGACGCATATCTTTCCAAGGGGTCCCTCTGGGGCACTCATCCAGCAACACCATCGACATTCCACGCAGTCTGCTCTGGAGATTGTGCACGAGGGAATGGGGAGTCCTGATACCGGGGCAAGTCCAGCCAAGTCACTCATAGAGAGTGAGACAGTTACTACTTTTATAACATTTAACCCTCCTATGTCAACCTTAAAGAAGGTAGGAAAACCTTTTCGTCTGAAAAACCCTGGCCTCCCATTGGTCTCTTATGCTGGGAGGCCTTAGGGGCCTCTGGTCAGTGGTTAAACTCACTACTTTTATACTAATTTCCTCTTATCGTAAATCCTTGATTGAATCCTATTGGCTTGTATGTACTAATAACAAAGTTCATTTTGTAGCCCCCTCTTCCCGTTCTGGAAGGAATTCCGGGAGTAAACATTCTTCCGAGTCCAAACTGACCCTCATGTGGGGGGCAACTGGAGAACAAGAGTGGACACCTGCTCTCCAAACGGGCAAGTCTGAACATCTATTCATTCTTGTGTCTTTGTTCAACTATTGTTTGGTGTGTAGGTGTTGATTGGAAGTCCCTGACAATCCCTGCCTGCCTCCCGCTTACGACTGACTATTTCCCTGACGAGCGGAGCCTGGAGACTGACTACGTTGTTTCCGACTACAGTTTGCTTCCTGACGACGTGAATGCTGAATATGCACAGCAGAGAGTAGTGTACAGGAGTCCACTCACAACGAGGGAAGTATTCTCAGAACTCGTTTCACAAAGACTTGCTCAAGGATTCCAACTTGTGATTCGCCCACTGCTGGAGGAAATGGAGAAAGGGCCGTTGGAGAAAGTTCCACTAATGCGAAGTAGTAATGGGGCAGTTGGAGAAAGTGAGGAATTCATTCTGAGCATAGGAAGAGTCTTTCACAAAATCCAATTGGAAGGATCCACCATCACTGTAACAAGATACAGACCAAAGTAAGGCTAATATTTTAATTATTTAATAATAATAATAATTAATAATAATAATAATAAATGGAAGTTTATTAATTTATTGTTTCTAGACATGCTTTTCCTTCTCTCAAATTCCACTACACTTATCGGCTGAATTCTCCGTACAGTGCAGACTATGAAGTATCTGCTGCAGTCTTTGCAACAGAAAAGTTGGAAAACTACAGTTGGAACTACTTGGACCACTACATTTGCACTAGGGGGGACAAGGGATTCGCCCTTTATGAAGTAATTCATTATTAATTATTAATTAACCTAATTAACATAACATTAATTCTTATTATGCCCCACTCTAGAGTTTAAAGTTTTGGCGATTCAGGATGTACCTCTTGCCTAACTCTCAGCAAGGGACGAAGCGTGCCTTGGAAGAGAAGCAGACAAACGTGTACACACGACCACCATCGCAGAGGGAGGAAGAAGAAGAGCGGAAGAAGGGAGTGGACAACTTTCTCAAATTCACAGAAGCAATTGTGCATCGACTCAGGAGGGCGAGTTGCTCCAGGAAAATCAAGGTACTCTCATGTCTATTCATCCACTCCACTGTTAAATGTTTTGTTGTTTTAAGGGAGTTTCTTCTCTTCCTACTCCAACTGGACTTGGTTTCAGAGAAAGACTCGGAAGTGGAAAAGTGGTTGAGAGAGTGAGATTCAAGTGAGAAAGAAGAGAAATGGAATTATTAGAATTGAGTGTAATTATATTTTACTCCTTAGATCCGGATTAAAGGAAGTGAATGGAGATCGTGTGGAAGTGATGGCTACTCCTCTGGAAGTGGTTGAATTCAACTACCCAGAGTCACTCCCAAACTCCATTCCAGACACTTTCTACCAACAGGGCTTGGGTGAAGAGAGTGATGAGCCAGAACTCATCCTCCCTCCAAACACCTCCACCAGGAACATCCTGGAAGCCATGTGCTGTCCACACTCTGGCTTCTCATTTGTCAAATGTAATCATAATGATATGTCATGTGTATCCAAATGTATAAGCAACTCTCTTTCTCTCTTTTGGAGGTGCTGACCTTCCTCACTGGACTTTTGTGAGTGGAGATGGAGTGCATTGGCTTGTGGGTCACACGGAAGGAGGGATGAGTGAAGAGGAGGCCGTAGGAGTCTTTCAAGTATTCAAATATCACAATATAATTATATAATTATACATTAGTAGTGTAAAATCTAACAAGTTACAAGAAACCATGAGGCGTAGGGTCACTGCTGAGGCCCTTCATTATAAAGTTAAGGGCCTCAATTGGTTTTACTTACTAAATGCCTCATGGTTTTTTGTAACTTGTTGGATTTTACACAAGGTATCAAGTGAATGTATATTTTATTGTTCCTTTTAGAGGATGTTGAGTGAGCAGTTGATTGTACATGCATCTGGGAATGCATCTCATCCATTCATCTATGGATTCTACCTCTACTCCTTTTCTTGCTTCCTCAAAGAAGGTTAACAATATTTACCATCACACATTCCACAAGAATTATTATATGAGTGTGTCTTGTCTTGTAGGGGGCAACATGAGACTACTTAACCTGGACATGTTCCAGGACGACTGGATTGAGGTCCAAGTCTGTCCCAAAGGGAAGGGTGAGACCATCCGTCAGAAGGATGCTCTGCACAAGAAGGTGTACTTGGATGTTGACCTGGGGAAGAAGAGTGACAGGCACGAATGGGGTCATCTCCAATACCAGGCACAATTCAGGCCTAACCAAGCATTTGAACTGGTAGTAGAATGGGTCCAGGCTACAGGATCCATTGTAACAGAACTAGTAAGTATAAACTATAAGTATAAGTGAAAGTAATCATGGATTGATGGTTGTTGATTGATTGGTTAGATCCAGGGTTGGTCGAGGAAGGCGCAACAATGCAGTATGCAGTTGGTTCCTATCCCCAGCGACCCATTTGCCCTCTCCTGTTCATCCAATTCAGACTCCCTCAGAGGCCCAATTTTTATCCCTCTAGAGACTGAAGGACTAATGGGGGAAAGGAACTTTCTTTTTGAAGGTATTCACTCATTATATTCAAATTGATTGTAACTTATCCATTGATTATACTTGCAACATTGCAGACTTTCCTGAGGAGACTTGGGCTGACCGGATGTTTGAGTTTCAGGAGTCCATTGTGTCCCAGTTTGGTTTCATTCCCTGTCTCAATCCATCCGAACTCAACCCAAACCATCACTACGTCCACCTCACAGGGAACATGTTCATACTCATCCCCACATCAGCTGAAACACCAAGAGATGTAACATAAATTAACATACAATTACACTACAATTTAATTATTATTTGTGAATTATGACATTTAGGCTATTGGTAGCAGAGTGAGAAGAAGGTATGAGTCCCCATCCCTCTCTGGATCTCAGGATGAATTCATCACTCGTCATGTCAGTGGAAAGAAAAAGGGAGAATTTGTGGAAGAGAGGAGGGTAATTAGTCAACAGAATTACAATACAACATCCACCCACTGTCTCACATTGTCCCAATACTCTTACTAGGTTGGTTTCCTTTGGTCTTGGAACTACATGTTGAGCAAGAGATGGAAAACATCTTCCACACTTGCCCTTGGAGATGAGGCTTTCTGCATGAAGATGCTCAAAGACTTTCAGACATTCTGCGCCAATGAGGACAGACGACTACTCACCTTTTGGGAAGAAACTACAGAAGAACCAATGACAAGGTCCTTTTAATAGGGAAGTATTTGATTATATTTTAATTCCATTCATCTATAGTCAAGTGCAAGAGGGTTTGTGCGGAGACGTTAGACAAGAACAAGACGTCTTGAATGAAATAGAGGGGAGAGGGAAGATCCCTCTGGAAGGAGAAGGAGATCCCACAAGGGACTTCACTAACATGGAATGAACAACTATAACTTAGACGGCGCCCTGCTGTTGTTGCTGCTGTTGCTCCATCTCGCTGTCCTTTTTCACTTTGAACAGGTTCGTCTCCTCAAATATCATGGCCTTCAAACGCTCCTTTGGAAGGTCGTCGTATTCCATGTCAAGTTTGAACGGCTCCTCAGCCACTGGCTGGATAACAAATAATAGTCAATTATGAATGGATACTGGGAAAGTCAATTTATATTGGATAATGGAATTTATATGGAAATTATACTTTTATGCATGAAATTACCTCGTCTGCTGGTTCGTAATACTGCTCTAGGTATGGATGTGCAAGAGCCTCCTCCACAAGGATCCTTTTGTTGGGATTGAAACTCAACATTTTATCCAGGAGATCCAGGGCATTCACATCTGCACCTCCATACAACTTAGCCCACGGAACCTTGGGTTTGTACGGAAGTGACTGCAAGTAGTTCCTAGCCTTGTCATTGATGATGCACTGGAGGTCCTCATGTGAAGGAGTTCCAAGCACACCCAGGATGTGGTTGATCTGGTCCAGGTAGTGCTTACCAGGGAAAAGGGGCCGATTTGAAAGCATCTCAGCCAAGATACAACCAACGGACCAAATGTCAATTGACTTTGTGTAGCCCTGAAACCATGAGATAAGCATTAGATTACATATCACACAATCACACACTATTACATGGTGCTTGCCTTGGAATTCAGCATGATTTCTGGAGCCCTGTACCATCGCGTAGCTACGTATTCTGTCAAGAAACCCGTGTGGTCGTGGTCAGGGTCAGCAACACGAGCCAATCCAAAATCGCAAATCTAAAATGGGACTCTATAATACACCTCATGTCTTTGCATCTCTTTGGATTACCTTTAGATCGCAAGTTGTGTTGAGAAGCAGGTTGCTTGGTTTCAAGTCTCGATGGAGGACATTTGCCGAGTGAATGTACTTGAGACCTCGAAGTATTTGATAGAGAAAGTAGCAGATGTGCTCATTGCTGAGCTTTTGTGTCCTGAGGAGCTTGTACAAGTCAGTTTCCATTAAGCATTGCACAATGTAGACATCCCGGAGCTGCTCAATGGAATGTGAACGAAGAATATCACGAATGTCGATTATCTACACAAACAAAATGTGAACTTTATGGGATTATTATTATAATATAGCAGTTGGCAGTATGACTTTTACATTCTCATGTCTGAATCGGGTGAGGATCTTGATTTCACGGAGTGTCCTTTGGCAGTAAGTTTGATGTTCAAAGGGGGATATCTTCTTTATTGCTACCTTGGTTTTAGTGAGGTTGTCATAAGCAGACCTGAAAGATGGATGAATGATTGTAGTAATTGTACTAATTTGTAAGTAATTGATGTGTACTTACACGACCATTCCATAAGCTCCTTCCCCAATGTATGCTAGATTGGTGTACCTCGGTCCTACATCGAAAACTTGACCACGAACCACTTCCGCTGTGCTGGGGAGGGGTGAGTTTGGATTGGCACTTTGAGCAGCCATCGTCCTTTGTCCTTCCTTCAGTTCCTTCCCTGCCCTGACCTTTGTCCTTCCTTACCCTCAAAGAGCCGAGCCTTCGCTGGAGTCTGGAGTGGACTGGAGGGTTGGGCTTCAGCGGAGTGGGTTCAAAATCCACTTCTTCCTTCCACCTTCCTTCCTTCCCCCACTCACTCAAATCCACTCGTCAGGTGGACCACATTCAAAAGAAAAGGAACCAAAACCTTTTACATCTAGAATCCCTCCACCACCAGTTGGGGTCAGACTCAGACTCAGAGGTCACTCAACAACACTCAGTCATTACACACTTCATCACACCAGCAGAGAAAGGACGACTACGAAGTACTATAGGAGTAGCCAGGAATAAAGACATTAGGCATACTACCAACAGTACCAACTAAGCAAAAGAGTTCCACCCAGACACAAACAAGGGAAACAGACTGACAATAACTGCGCAAAGAAGTTCCAGGAAGTATCAGAAGCATATGAGGTAAACAATGAAAGTTCTGAACATTGTCCAGTTCATCAATATGTCTTCTTCTGGTCCAGGTGCTGAGTGATGACACGAAGCGGAAAGAGTATGACACATTTGGCCAAACGTCGGAACAAATGGGTCGTGCCGGTGGGCCTTCCGTGGAGGCTTCAGCCAACAGCATAGCAGTCATGGAATTTCCACTCCACCCCACCATTGACCCAGAAGAACTCTTTAGGAAAATATTCGGAGATGCCTTTGGAGAGGACCATTTGTGCCTGATCCAAATGAAGACTACGAGGAAACTGTTTATGGATATGGAGCTGCTCAATGAGGTCAACAACCATTTCTCAAAGCATCTCCATTCCTAATCAGCTAATCACTCTCACTCTTTTCAGATTCGATTGTGAGTGATTGATGAACTTAACCTTCCAACAAGCAGCTCGAGGAGTTAACAAAGAAATGAACAATGTGACAGACCAATGTCCTAAGTGCAATGGCAGTCAAATGTGAATCCTGCAATGGGTCTGGGATGGAGACAATTGCAACTGGTAAGTCATTGGAGTTAAATACAAAGTCCATGGTATATTGACTGGATTCATTTGCAGGTCCATTTATAATGCGCTCAACGTGTCGCCAGTGACGGACCATCCCACCCCTGCTCTGAATGCCGAGGCAAGGGGAGTATTGTCCAAAGGAAGAAGGTGACAGTGCCCGTACCTGCAGGTTAGCCACCAAACCAATTGCTCTAATGTTTAGAATCATAAATTATGTATAACTATGCTTCTTCTATGATGACCGTACGTAGGATGTGGTGGATGGTCAGACGGTTAGAATGCCATGCCCCTTGGGAAGAAGGAGGTCTTCATTACGTTCCGAGTGGAGAAGTCAGACTAACTATTTCCGGCGAGAGGGTTCGGACGTACACAGTGATGCCACAGTAATATCCATCGCACAGAGGCAGTTCTTGGCGGGGGTACTCGAATCCAAGGTATCTATGAGAATTTGGTGATTGATGTAAGAACAGTTTAGGAGGAATGGAAGGGGACCTTGTTCTGATTTTAGTTTCCTGTAGGTTCCACCCAGCACAGTTCCCACACTCGGATTCGACTGAAAGGAAAAGGGATTCGGAAAGTGAATGGTTTAGGACACGGTGACCACTACGTCCACGTCCGCGTGAGACTCCTTCCCTGCTGACGAATGCTGACGCCTGAGCAGGAAGCTCTTCTCCGTTCGTACGCCGAATTAGAGTCAGACACTCCTGGCACAGTCAAGGGAGTAACGAGCACCAAATCGGGTAGGAAGGACTGAAGATTCAGTTGGGAATTTGAAGAGGTACACACCAGGAATGAAGGAAAGGAACATCGGCAGACGAAGAATGAGAAAGTGAAAGCATCCTCAGCTGTGCCAGTCAACTTTTAGTCTCATCCTTTGGTTTATGCATATTGACTCACTCTACTTTATTTAATTTCTTTTAATTGAGAATGGGGATGGATTGAACCTCTATTCTAAGGAAGTTTTAACGGAGATAGGAGTCCAAGTACGCCAATTCTTCAGCAGTCAGAGTGGGGTGAACTGATAATCCCCTTTTTAGGACGTTGTACTGCATATGTTTGGATATCTTCCGTGGGTCTCTTTTCCTACTCAAAACCTGTAAAACCATTTCTAATTGAATTATTTGCAAGGATAATATTGGAAATGTATATTTACCTTCTTTTGAATCATCAGCTGGTAGGATTTCACTCCCCTTAATTCTGTAATATGCTCCTTACAGAAGTATTTCAGAACTGCGAGTTCTTCTTCACGCGTGATGTAGGGTTGACATCTGCATATAAAAGAAAAATAGATTCAGATGTGGTTATTCAATTGAAAGAAATGAACTCACCGATTGGAGGATGATGCCGTTGAACCAACGGACGAAGCAACGGAAGCCGCATCCGACGTAGCTGTGTGTATTTCCCTTTGATTTTCAAAACTGAGATTTTGAATTCTGCGGCGATTCTGGGACGGATTTCTGGGTCACCCTAAAATGATGACCTGTTACCACACAAATTGCCAATTTACGTACGTTGAAATAAAACTGAATAATTGAAATAATTGAAAGTAATTAAGTAATTAATAAATTAATTAAATAATTAATTAATTAAAACGCAATTCCAACAGGATCAACTCATTTCCAGTTCGGTCATCCGAAACAAACATTATTATTTTCAGAATTATTGTATTTAATGGTACAGAAATACGTCTAAAGCGCAAGCGCAATGAACGAAAAGGCGTAAAATAAGAATTATGCTAGTTATATTCCATTGGTGAATTGTTTGTAGTTGCTCATATTCCGGCATTTCCGAATTGGACATGGGAATTTGGCTTCAACTGCAAGTCGTTAATTGGGTAGTACTCCCCTCCTCTGTTGTAGCAAAGATGCATTCCAGGTGGCACAACGAATTCATCCCCCCCGCCACCTTGGATACCACAGGAACCAGTTGCGCCGTTATATTCAACTACTCCGTGCTTCGTATGAGCCTGTAGAGAATTATTTCATCGTAACTAAAAGGAATGGAAAATGTAAATACCAGTGGTTGGTTACAATATACCTTGCTTGATGCTTTTGAATAATTGCGACAAAAATTCAAAATGGTCTTTGCCATCCACATCAGCAGACACATCATCACTAGGTGGACGCAAAAGGTCATCACAATCAGAGCTGCTTCGGTCTGCGGTCCAAGTGCGGAGCCTGCAACTACTCCGGGTATTTGAGTGGCCACAACTAAGGGAGCTGCAGGTGTTGCGTTGAATGCAAACCCTCTCCCTTCGCAAAGTTTTTGCAAAAGTAGGAAACCTAAGATAAAACTTAGAACGCAAAGCCAAACAAGTGTAATCCAGTTCATGCCAAAACCCCCTTCCGCAAGCTTATCTGGGAGTTTGTAGTCGGTAAGATTAGCTCCACCTTCAGGTATCCTGTTCGCACTGATGTTGTAAATGTTGACCGTCTTTGCCCAGTCGTCATCGAATATTTTGTCCTTGTTTCGCCATGACATAACTTCATTGGTTGAAGCAGTACCGGTGAGGTTTGTCATCATGTATGGAATTACAGCAATAGCGTCAAATTGGTCGAGTGGACTGTCGTGGCATGGAAAAGGTTTCCGTTGTTTGATTCCATTAATTGAAACTTCGCACTGACAGTTCAGATTTAACTGGACGGCACCAACTCGTTCGAACTGCCATGTGTGTTCGAATCCAACACAGCTCAGCGTCACGTTGTCAACATTGGTCAGAATAAGCTTTTTCCCGTCGTTGGTAATTTCCTGTACAATCAAATCGCTGTTATCGTAGCATTCGTAAGAGCATCGATTTCGCATTTCTTCAAATGTAGTTCCAGTTAGCAAGCCAGCAGCACAAGTGATTGATTGAGGTGAGTTCTTCGCATGAATTGGGATATAGCACATCTTGTCTTTCTCCAGTGAACAATGTTGAAGCATTGTGTTTTGTATAAGGACAACGCGGTCAGCATCTTTTGCCAGCAGTGACGTCTCCGATGGGAATTGCTTGCATGTTTGCCCTTTGTGGGCAAAATTGAGGTGGACCACTTCAAATACTTCCCAGTCACTCTTGATTGGAACGATTGGAATCTTCACGAAAATCCAAAGAGAGTCCTTTGTTATGAAACACTCGGCGACTGGAAGCTTGAAAAGCGATGAAAGGGAATTATGAGGGATAGCAACTTTGTAACCCTCCGGCCAGAGCTGGACATTTAAATCCAGGATTTGTTGCTTCAAATCAGTTACATTGAGTAGCGTGTGTGGTATCATATTGGAGCGACAGCTTACTATTCCGACATCCCAGTTGTGCTTAAAGAGCAGTGCCTCCATATATCGGTTGATTGCTTGTGTTTGTGCTTTTACTTTCTCAGCATATTTCTTGTTTGCGGAAATCACTTCCTCGGTTCGATTGTTCCCTGCACTTGCAACTGAAATTGCGTACTCGTTTACTTTCACCAAGTCTGCCTTGTTGACACCAACCAAGTCCCTTAACTGCAATGAGATAAGAATTACATCATGACTTTCTAAAAACATCGGAAACCAATAATAAAAGATGAATAAAAATAAACATATAAACAGAAAATAAGATTTACCTCATTCACCGTTTTAATAATTTCTGAACTTTTTCCGAATAACTTGTCAACGATCATAGCAGAAAGAGTTCCTAGGAACAGTCCAATGAACAAGGCAATCGCAGCCGACGCGGGATCCACCACCCGTTTAACGATATTTCTCAACTGAAGTCCAGCATTAAACTCCATCGACTCCAAACTTTGAAGAATAGACTTGTAAATTCCAATTGCACGGCATTTCAACTGCGTGGAAAAATCATCAACATTTTTTTCATCCCGACATGCGTCATAATCGTCTTGCGCCGTAATCACATCCGGAGGGATGTGAAGCCTCGTGATGAGTGGCCATATTCCTTCGTAGATTGTAGGGTAAACCTGAAAAGTTTACAGTAATTACAAGTTGTCTCAACTTTATTAGGTTATTAGGTTTAAGGGGTTATTAGGTTTAAGATTATTTTATTATTATTAGTAGGTTAAACCTCAAACCCCTTAAACCTAATAATTTGTCCAAGATAATTTAGTGGCAGTTGCAAAACACAAACCTGACTCAAAAGGGTTCCGTTGACGACTTTTGTCAAATTATCCTGTGGCTTCGTAGCAGTGGAGGCCACGAGGTATAAACGTAAAACCAGGAAAACTGTGCTGCGTTTAACCACTTTCATGATGGAGATGCGTCGCTCTACTGGCGAAACCAAATTAATCCAGTTCCAGTGCTAAGACTCAAGGGATTCTTTGTGGTGATTCATATTCAACTCAATTTTGCAAACCCTAGGCTAGAATTTCAGCCCTGCTTTGCAAGCGATTGCTTTCAGTCACCCGACCCCCGAGACAAGATTTTCTCAGGGATGCAATGGTAGGATAAACGAAGAAAGTTATGATCTTAAAATAGACAACATTATCACAATTTCCATTCAGGAGTGCAGGAACAGAGTGTTCGCCAATTTGAATTTAGTAGAGGCAGATATGGATTTGTCAAAAGTTGTCGATGAGTACCAGTCTTTACGGCGTGTATATAATAACTTCCCACCGACCTTGAGGCCATTCCAGCAGCAGGCAGTGTCGGCCATTTTGAATGGACGGGACGTGTTGCTAATTACGCCAACTGCAAGTGGGAAGACTCTTCCTTTCATAGTTGCCACATTACTTAGAAATCTGTTGGAACCAGTAGGCCTTATTATTCTGCCTTTGGATTCATTGATGATTGACATGAAGGGTCGTTTGGAAGAATACGGGCTTCAAGTGTGCATATACAAGGGAAGTACATTTTCCGAAAAAACTTTCCATCAAGGTGAGCGAAATACCAAAATTCTGAAGGAAGTTTTCACTGATTTGCATATTTAGATATGGCAGACGTCAAACCGCCTTTATTCCTAATCTTTTCTCCTGAAGTTTTTGAGCAGAAACGTGCCCTGGACACAATTTTCGCTAAAATTACTCCAACCTTGATCGTTGTTGACGAAGTGCATGTTGTTAGTACATGGTAAGCAAAAAAAATGCTGACTCGCAGAGAGTCTGACATTAAACTTCCTTAATGATTTCAGGGGCTGCAATAGTGGAAAGGACCCACCTTTTAGAAAAGCATACGGAACTCTGTCAAGACTCAGAAGCTTCACCAACGCACCAATGCTCTGCGCCACGGCTACGACTACAGCGCCTATTTTAAAAAGTATTATAGAGCGATGCAGTCTCATCGAAGAGAAGCTCACAATCATCAACAAATCACCGGACAGGCCAAACATATTTCTCGAAGCTGTTGGAGGAAAGCAAGAATACGATAACCTGGATTCCATTGTCCATGAATTGAAATCGGCGAATGCAACAAAGACACTAATTTTTTGCGATTCTTATAAGGAAGTAATGGAGGTTTATTTTTACATTTGGCAGAAATTGGCAGATGAAGAAAGAGTGAAATATGAAGCTGGAACTGCTTACTTCAAATTAATGCTCCACACCGGGTCAACCGATGCTTCTACTAAAGAGTTAATCCACACTCAATTTGGAACAGGTGGCTCCTGTGACGTCCTAGTCTCAACAGTTTCATATGGAATGGGGGTAGACGTGCTTGATATTCGTCGCATCGTCATATGGGGAATGCCGGTAGATGCACTTACCATGTGGCAGGTACAGAAGTTATCTTAATTGGTGATTTGTCTGAGTTTATATATTTTATTACTATTACTTTTATATACTAGGAAGTCGGGCGAGCTGGAAGGGATTTGGTGCCTGCAACTGCAAAAATTTTTACATTCAAAACCAGGGTTTATAACATCAGAAAATCCAAGTTTAGTTTGGGAAGCCAGTGCATAAGGAGAGCCATTTTGCGGTATTTTTACAACTACAAGGAAGATGACCTTGGGGGTACAAAACCCTGTGCTGGAAACTGCCATTCCAAGTGCTACTGCTCCAGCTGCACTTGCTGCAATTTTTGCATGACCATGTGCGCATGTGGCAGACGTGCATACGAACTACGCTGAAAATAGAACTGTCGGAGAAAGTGGAGATAAATTTTGGTGATTTGCATAAGAACGAGAAACGCGTCTGTATAAAGCCCCATCTGCCGGATAATAGAATCAATATCAGCGAAAGTGGTTTGGTAGCATTTGTCAGGGGGTGAAAAAAATTGTTTAAGGAAGTCGAAAGGAAGTCAAAATGATCTGGAACTAAGGATTCATTATGATAATTTAGTTTAAATTGTAATTGAAACGTACTGCTTGACTTCCCGATTTGTAATCATAAATGTGGATATTAAAAATTGTCCCCGACGCTGGTTCTTAAGCCCGTTTGCCAACACATTTTGCAGACGTTCACATGTAGAAGAGAAAGTCAGAGCTGGAATCGGATTGGAAATTTGCTGGTGAGTCATGGCTTACTTTAATGCGGGATTGTTCCCACCTCATCAACTCCACGACCACACGACGAGATTGAAACTGCAGTCCTGTGATTGTTCAGTTGCGCCTAGGAAACGTGGTTTGATGAAGAGGTGTGGCTCCATCAGTTACAATTCCAAACTCAGATAAAACAAAGCTACAATTGAATTCCATTGGACTACCACGTCTTTAAAGTCATCTGTTAAATAATTCGTAACTTGGATTGTTAAGGTAATTGAATCTGTTAAGTAAGGAGGGTAATTATCCCAATTAGAACACGGATTTTCATCTTCCAGATATGGCTTCGGGAAACAGTGAAGGAGCTTGCGACAGCTGCGCTGAACCATTTAAAGACAAGAAGAATATTGTCAAGTTCACGGCTAAAATGCTAGGATCCGAATTAATCGTTGGAGACGTACTGCGAGAGATGATGTTTCTGCAGAACCCACAGGCTACTTTCACCCCCTTGAGAAGGAGAAAGGATGAATCAAGGGCGATGTGTCGAAGTTGTGTGTGCAAGCTCCGGGCACTTGAGAAGGCATTCCGTGACTTTTTTCCGGGTGCTGGGACGACATCTTATGTCAGAAGAAAAATGGAAACAATTGTTGAGGAAGTGGAAGGTGACTTGGATCCCGTGGATTCGCCTGGGGAAAAACCTAATTCTGGGAAGGAAGAGAAAGCAAAACCTATTAAGAACTCGCAGATTTTAATGCTGAAGCGAGAAATGCGAAAGTTTGCGGACAAGAGTGAGACACTCCATGGTAGGCTCTCTACAAAAACTGACATTCCAACATGGGAGAAAGTGGACGAGGAACTGGAAGTCATGGCCCCTAATTTGAGAAAGGTTATGCTTGCTCTCGGCGACAAGAAGAAAGCTACCACTTTATCTCCTAGAACTGGATCGGCATTGGCGGTGCTGCTGAATTCAATGAATCAATTTTCAAATAGATTCCAGTCATGCATATCGTTCATTCTGGCACGCACGAGAGCCAGCAAAGAGGTGAGTGTAAACTCCTGGAAAATTACAAATGATCAAGACGCAGCAGTTATAGGAATTTTATTTGAATGGTTTGCAGGTGTACAGTATGCTGCACAAATTGGGAATATGCACAAGCTATGAAACGCTGCTAAATTGTATGGACAAGGTCAGCATGGAATATGATTCAGAATTAAAGCAAATGAGAGAGGTAATGACATTTTAATGAATGGTTATAACAAAATAAGTCTTGCAAAATAGGTCAAGGTCTGTCATTTCTTCAATCTTTTCAGGAAATACTGGAAACCCTGGCTGCGTGTGAGCAAGTGGCTGCGGATACTCCGGTATAACATCAAAAACTGTTGCATTATAAAACGTAATTTATGCTGCTTCCATTTACAAGGCGCAGAAGAGACTGAAGAGGAGATTGGAATTTGCTGATTTGAAGCAACTTTACACCTACAGTCTCTGCATGGACAATTTAAACAGGCGAATTATCCCGTCTCAGACCTCAAGCCAGCGTCAAGTTAAAGAACTTAATATCGTCACGGTCATGGCGTTCAAGAATAGGGTGCCTTACGATATGAGTTCAGAGCGAGACCAACCTCCGAAACCGGAACAGACAAAGGCAACAAAACTACCATTCGCAGCTTTCACTTTGACACCGGAGGACGTCACCTTAATTAAAAGCGGGATGGTTTATCAGGTTAAGAAATTCCTGACACAGTACATGCAGTACTTCGTCATCCTGAAGGACAGCGTCACCCCGATCCAACACAAGTACTCAAGAGAAGTGTCAAAGAAAAGCTTGATTTCGAATCTAGGAGCAATTAACGTCAACCAAGCCACGATTCAAGGATCCATTGAGATCCTCAGAACTTTGAAGAAATACGCCGTCGTAAAACCCGACGGGATAATATTTCCTCTCGCACTGTACGGCGACGGTTTGACAAACCGAAGATGCATTGAAGCTCGCTCTATTTCTGCTGTAACTCCTTTGGCTGCTAGCAAATGCACTGAATACATTCCGGCTCCTGGCTGGTTTCACTGTGAGATGATCCAGCTCTCACTGGATATGAAGCTTTTTGTCGCTAAGGGGGTGACGACGAGCGTTGGAACATTGCCTCAACTACGTGACAAGTTCTTATTCACAAGAGTTCTAAAAGACACTAAAAAGTGTTTCAATGCCTCTAAACGCTTCATGCGGTTCGGAACCGCCAGCTACATTTTGGCAATGGCCTGTAAGGTTCTGAAACTTGACAGTATCACGCAGGCTTGTCCTGCGGACATGGACAAGGAAGCATTGCAAAAAATATTGGATACAACGGCTGAGAAGATTGTTGAGACCTGTTGGCATTCTGTCGAGAGAAGCTCAATTCAAAAAAAATTTTGTTACTGTCAATTGACATCAGAAGAATCAGTTGGAAAAAAATTAAGTTTCATTGGATGCGACAATCTGGACTGCAAACATCATCTGTGGTACCACAAGCAATGCATACTGGACCGCCAAAAAGCAGGGATTCACGTTGAACCACGGAGACAAGGTCACTTGCATGCTGACTTATTACATTCTATGGAAGATCCTATTGACGAAAATCACGAATCAACGGAAGGACAGGAAACTGGAGTTGAGGAAAATACAGAAGAATCGGTGAACGACAACAACGATGACGATGAGTGGTTTCCGTGGAGAGAGCAAGAGGATCCAGAAGAACAGTTAGCGGAGGAGCTAATTTTCAACCCAAGGAGCAAAAGTAACTGGTATTGCAGTTTGGAATGTAAGGAGGATGCGGAAGATCGAGTGTTTGGATATACAAGGGGTTTGATTTTTGCGGGATTGATCCATGAATGCTTTCGTGATGCTATAAGACAAGGTCATGGTGACAGAATTGTAGCTCACGCAAAACTGCATTTAATGCGATATACTTACAGACACCACCCAACTTATCGAGGAGTGATGACCAGGTACTTGGCGAATGTTGCTGGGGCAGCACCTGCTCATATCCAACATGACATTAAGCACAATTCATTCGTTAATATTGTTGGAAAGCCCGGACACAATTTGCCCGTCGATTTAGTGAATGAATTTTTGAACAAAGTAATTGCCCAGTTCCTAGCTGCTGGGCATGGAAACCTGACACCAAAGTCGCTGGATCGGAGGACTAGGTCAGTCGGATTCCTTGTTGAATTTGTAGAACTGATGCACAGCGAGCTCTCAAGAGATACCCAGATGGGGAGAACACCTAACGAAACTGAAGCGTGGAAGGTAGATCTGGAAGGCGCTGTTGGTTTGTTACTCAGTGCAGACAATTTATTTGACGTTTCTTCTACCCCAAGACACCATGACGGGTTCAAGGATTTCAATCTGGATGAAATCTACGCATCAGACATTTCAAAACTTCAGAAAGTTGTCACTCCCATTCTGCAAAGAATGGATCAACTGAC